>VWZF01000445.1:3654807-3755243 GCA_013396755.1 Sclerurus mexicanus | reverse complement strand
AAAAAAAAAAAAAAGGTGGATGGGTGGTTCACAGGTCAGTGCCTTTTTAAAAAAAGCTGTTTGATCACAAATCAAGTTTACAGGTCATCTTATGTTTGACTTCTGAACCATCGCTGATGAATGATTTGAAAACAAATATGTGTCAAACTTGTTTTTCATTAGAAACAAAGTTAAAAAAAAAAAGGTGAAATTGCCAATTCTGAAGCTCTATTAAAAATTAATATTTAACTTCAGAGACACGATTCATATTGATCCTGCTCAGGGAAAAAGTGCCTAAATTCACATTCCACGTCTATCAGATTGGATGTACATTTAAAATATATTGAATAATTTGCCTTGCAGTAATGAAACTGAGAACCACCACAATCAGTCACCCAACTGAAAATTAGCCAGAAAATAATATTTTCACATCAGCCACCTACTTCCATACTCCTCTTCCTGTGCTGCTGCTTTAGCTTTAGATGTGCATGGACACATACTACATCCACACATTTTTTCTGTGTGAAACAGTGTTATTTGAAAAGACCAATCACCTGTTAGGATTTAATACACGTAATGAAGAAATCTTAAGTCATACTGTACATCAAAATAGCACTAATCTGGACATCAAAGTGCAACTGCCTCAAAACACACAAGCCTTGTAGTAGAAAAATGCTAATTTCAAAGACCTGTACTTATGTCTGCTTTACAAACTGCTCTCAGATCCTCCCTTGAAAATAATTGAAAACAATATTAATTTCTTAGAGGAAGCCGGGACTGTGTGGAATTGTCTGCAACTCAAAAAGCCAGTTTATTTTCTGGACATTTCATTCAAGGACAAAAATTCAGTAGGAATAACTGCCTTACTTGGCCAATCTGAGTTTTATATAAATACTGACATGTCCCTAGAAGATATTGTAACTAAGCATGGGACTAAATAGGGGGAAGAATTCATTACTATGTGAAGGCAAAATATTCCTACACTTTGAAATCAAGGGAAATCAGAAAGAATGGAGTTCTGGGGTTTTTTAAATCTGCACACTTTAAATCCACCCCACAGTTCAAAGATACCCCATTTCTTGGCTTGCCTATAGAAATTTAATAGTATTCCTCATTCCAGTGTGCTTTCCTGCTAATTTTTCAAGCTTGTGTTTCTTTTTCTCCATTTTTGTTTGGGTTTTTTTTGCCAATTTTGTCATAGGCAAATGATTGTGGAAACAAGGCACTTCTGCCAGAGGAGGGGTATGAGGTCTGACTGACTATAAAGCTGAAGAGGAGCTGTGGATGCCCAGACCCTGGCAGTGTCCAAGGCCAGGCTGAATGGAGCCCTGAGCAAACTGTTCTAGTGGAAGGTGATCCTGCCCATGACAAGGATGTTGAAATCAGATGTTCCGTTCCAACCTAACCATTCTGTGGTTCTGTGACAGTGGAGCTGCCTGCTCCACATGCTCTTAGAGTTGGCCTGTGCCTGGCTGAGAAGTGCATGTGGTGTCTTTGCCCCTCTAAATACCACATCTCAACATTTATTTAAGCACTGTTAAGCTTGATAATGTTATACCAACAGCAGAGAAGAAGGGTTGAGATTGCAGTAAAACAATGGATTTGGGTTTTAGATAGCTATGCTAAAGTGTCTGCTTCATGAGAGAGCTCTTGGAATAAAGCACTGTCATTGGAAAGCTATCAGTTATGAGAAGCTGACATTGACGGCTATATTTAGGAATCATAAGTAATTATAAGAACAGGAGGAAAAACTGTAGCATTTCAGTTGATAATTGCAGTGCCTTGGAAAACACTGATGTATACTTCTATGTTTTTTGTGGTTTTTTTTTTACTTTTTTCTAATAGTAATGCCTGTAAAAGTAATAATGCAGTAGCAGAAGTTTACTGTAGATTGCAATAAAATTAATTATGTGCAGCCTGAAGCTGCAGTCTTGAAACATTAATCTACACAGTCGCTGTCCAGATGAATACTCATACTGAGAACTCTGAGGTTCCTCAGAGAAAAAAAAAAAAGTGATGCAATGCAAGGATGTTGGGTTTTTTCTTTATTCCTCCTTACATAGATATATATGTATTCATATATATCCCTAGAGAAATTAATACCTTTTAAAAAATAAATATATGACAAGGTCTTTCATAAGAGGGAAATTCTTTATACATGTTTGAGACTTCTAACAACCTTAAATCTCAGTTCTAAGTTACATTCAGGTTAGTTTTCATTCACAAGGGCATCATTTAAAATCACGTATGCCATGAATGGCACAGCAGCCCTGTAAGAATATTTTGCCTCACTGTGTGAATGCTGAATCAAGCAGTTCAAACTGAGGGCAGATAGAGATGAGGATACTGAAGATATGTGTGTGAAGCCATAGGCATATGACAGTAAATGAGCTGTCTAATGTGACTTAGTTATCACTGTGACTGACTGAAGATCAGCTTTTATCTTCCGAAATGTTCCCATAAATCTTGCACTGAGAGACAAAAATATCTCTCTCTTTTTTTAAGTTTATGTCTTTCTCATTGACTTCTCCTTACTGCATATTATAAAAACCAAACCCTTGCCCCTGTTGCCTTGGGCATACAAATGAAAATGGTCTTTATTTCTCATACCTCATAATTTCTTCTGAAGTTTTTCCCAAAGTGGCTGCAATTTTTAATATTTTTACATAAGGAAATTTTCCTATAACTATGTAATGTGTCGAATAGAACACTAGCCCTTCCTGCAAGAAAATGCAGAAGCAGCTAAACTGGAAACTAATAAGCAGGCTGCTATTATGCAAAAGTTTCCATGTTGCATACCAAAAAGAGGCATTGTTAAAATGAAATATAAAAGATGGGAAGAATATTTCCAAAAAGCCTTTTAAGATGCTTTAAGCCTGTGAATCCCCTGTGATTAACAACACTGAATATTGGAGAAGAGCAAATGCAGCCAGATGCTGGGGTTTTCATTATCTGCTCATCCCTAATTGAATCTGATGTGTCACTTGTGTTACCCCTCAGACTTCAGAGAAGATGTTAGTTTTCTTGAACACAGAGTGACATTTCCCAGTGATCATCTCCATGGAAAAAGTACAAATAATCAAAATGTTGCCATGGCAGGTGTTAATGCAATCTTGAAATACAAAAGAACCAAGGAACATATTTAGTTAAACTTTTGAGTGAAATACCATTCTAACATCTTGATAGTTTTGATCTCTTTCTATGTGGCAGATCTAGAACTTATATATTGATCTTACAAAGAAGAAGTGAAGGAATAAAGTAACCCTTTGATATTAAGAGATTTTTAATTATAGAAACAGCATTCCCCCTCTCCCCCAAAACCCCCAAACAAAGAGAAAAGATACCCAAAATACAAAAAGGAACAAAAATACTAAATAATCTAAAACATCTAAATTCTTTTTTATGTTTTGCATACTTTCTCTGCATTACAACACTATTTCTTTACAAAACTGATCTCTAAAGATAAAGAAAATGAGACTTTCTAGTTAGATCTGTGAAAAGGATGTCATTATAAAGCCTGGTCTGTCTGCATGATGTGTCATGTTAAAGCCTGGTCTGTCTGCATGTCGCTGCACTTTTGTCTAAGAGATACCAGTTTATTGGGGGTAAAAAGAAAAAAAAGTGGTTGTTGCTGTTGTTGCTATAAAAAAGCAGGTGATAAATTATCAGTGCATTTAGTGAAAATAAAAGCTCTTGTTAACAAAATAATTAAATGATGTTTCAAGGAGCACTTCCACCAGTAGAATCCCTAATGTTTCAGCTTAAGGATGAAGCTCAGCAGCATATCATTCAGCAGGAATGCAGTTATAAACCCATTTGCTCCTATACCTGCATGTTAGGTTATGCCTTTGTTTAGAAGAGTCTTCAGTGAAGTGGTATGTTTTTAAGTCTTGTATAAGGCTTGTGAAAAAAATAGAAGCATATTCTTAACACCTGGGCTACCTGAATAGGTGTCATATTCATGCAGCAAAACAGACTGTTACACAAATCATGAGATTTAGTCAAAAAAGTAGAAAAAGTCAGACTCGCACATTATCATTCTGCCTCACACTATTAAAATTTCTCTGCATATCATCATAGATTCCCTTCTCATATTGCTAACTTAATCTGTTCTCTTTTCTTTTATCTCCAGGTTAAAATACAGGAAATATGGCGATGGAAATATTATGAGGTTATATTCTCTCTGATGAGACCAAATATACATTTTCCTAACAATTACTCTGTTATTACCAGATGACCCCCAGAAAATCTCATTTATACAATCCAGTAGTTCAAAGTTACCTACATTTTCTTGTTCAGCCTCACCTTCACACTTGACATTGAATTTAAGTATTCACTATTATTTTTTTTCCTCAATCTTTTCACAACCATTAATATTTTCCCCTGAAATTTAGGAATAGCTTCAAATTTTTCCCTATTATTTGTATATTCTGTCTAGGACTTAGATTTCAAACTCAAGTAAACAGATTGTGTTTTAGAATCATAGAGTTGTACAGGTTGGAAAAGAACTTTAAGATCACTAAGTCCAACTGTTAACTCAGCACTGTCCAGTCCACCACTAAACCATGTCCCGAAGTGTGACATCTACAGGTCTTTAAGTACCTTCAGGGATGGTGACTCCACCACTTCCCTGGATAGCCTGTTCCCATGCCTGTTCTCTGGACATGCTCCAGCATCTCAATGTTTTCCTTACAGTGAGGGCCCCAAAATGAGCATAGGATTTGAGGTGTGGCCTCACCAGTGCTGAATACAGGGGGACAATCATTGCCCTGGTCCTGTTGACCACACTATTCCTGATACAAGCCAGGATACCCTTGGTCTTTTTGGCCGCTTGGGCATACTGCTGGCTCATATTTGGCTGTCTGTTGACCAGCATTCCCAGGCCCTTTTCCTCTGGGAAGCTTTCCCAGCCACAATTTAAAGTACTTCATTGAAAGTAGCATCAGTAGAACGCTAATTTTAGGAACTGAATAGTAATGTGAAACTGTCCCTGCGTTGTTTTCATTATTCTCTCCTTTTTTGAGAGTTAGAGCAGATAGTTCTTGAAAATACAGTAGCTCATGACCTTTGAACACAAATTCTAGATACTCTATGCTTTTTTTCTTTCATAATTAAATCTTTTTGCTGATATTGCTGACATTTCAGAGTAAGATTTCTCAACCTCTGAGGAAGCCTTGTAAAGGGAATAGCACCCTATACACTCTGACCACTTCAACTCTTCCAATGAGCTGACATTTAAAGGCCTTGCAATTAAAGGTTTTACATATTTCGTAGAGTTTTCACTTTCACAATTTGAAGTCACCCTTTTATTCTGTTGTTCTATTTAAAAATCATTTCATTTAAAAGATGACCCTTTCTCATTCTCATTCTCATTCTCATTCTCATTCTCATTCTCATTCTCATTCTCATTCTCATTCTCATTCTCATTCTCATTCTCATTCTCATTCTTTCTCTGTATTCTAGTTCTGTCTTAGACCTGTAAAGTTTCATTTGTTCTTCAAGCAATTTCAGTGATTTAGTCTCCTGGATTTGTCTTTGCTCTGCTAGAAATTTGGACATACTATCATTTCTTGTGACCCAAAAATTAAAAAAATCCATAATTTCTATTTTCAACAGTGAGAAGGCCTTTTTTCTTCTTCTTTTTGTATTTCTCATTGGGTGCTCTTGGGTGCTTGGTTGTTGGGGTTTTTTTTTGTTTTTTTTTTTTCATATATGCACCATATATGTTTTTGTTTTAAAGTTGAGAGACTTTGGACCATAAGAAAGCAAATATCACTCTTAATCTTCAAGAAAGGCTAGAAGGAGGACCTTGGGAACATAGAATGGCCAGCCTTACCTTGATCCCTAAGAAGGTGATGGAAAAAATAGAAACTGTTTCCAGGCACTTTAAGAACAAGGTGATGATTGGGAGTAGTAAGCATGGATTTACAAAGCAAAAATTGTGCTTAACCTTCAGTGATGTGATGAGTGACTCAGTGGGCCTGAAGACAGCAGCTGATGCTGTTTATCTGTTTGACTTTAGCAAGGCTTTTGTCTCACTGACAAACTGGTGAAATACGACCTAAGTAGGTGGATTGAAAATTGAATAAACTGCTGGACTAAGAGGGCTGCAACCAGCAGCACAAAGTCTAATTGGAGGCCTGTACCAGCAGGGTATCCCTGTGTTGGTTCAGCACTGTTTATCTTCTTCTCTAGTGACCTGGATAACAAAACACAAGACTGGGAAGAGTGGCTGATGACCAAACCAGACAGGTGTGCTGCCATTTGGGGGACCTTGACAAGCTGGAGAAATGGTCTGACAGGATCATGAAGATCAATAAGTGAAATGGCCAGTCCTGTCCCTGGGGGGGAATAATCTCAACTTTCAATACAGTCCAGAAGCCAAATAACTGAAAATCAGATTGGCAGGGAAGGACTTTCTATTCACAGAAAACAAGTTAGCCATGTGTCAACAATGTGCTCTTGCAGCAGTAAGGACCCACAGCACTCTGGGCTGCATCTAGGAGAACATGGCCAGTGGGCTGAAAGTCATTCTTCCCCTTTCCTCAGCTATGATGAGTCATTTCTAGAGTGTTGGTCCAGTGATGGACTCTCCAGTACAAGAGAGATATAGACATACCAGGTTAAGGACAGTGAAGAGCCACAATGATGACCAAGGGATTGGAGCATGGATGACCAAGGGATTGGACAAGGAAAGACAGAGAATTGAGACTGCTCAGCCTGGAAAAGAGGGAACTCAAAGGGATATCATCCATGTGTGAAAAAACCACATGGGGATGGGGGAAGTCAAGACAGTGGAGCCAGACTCTTTTCAGCAGTGCTAAGCGACAAGATAACAGTCAATGGCACAAAACACAGAAATTTCTTCTTAAGCACAAGAGAAATATTATTCACTACACATGTGGTCACACAGAGGAACAGGTTGCCCAGAGGTGTTGTATTGTCTCCATCACCGGAGATGCTCAAAACCCATCTGGATATGACTCTCAGCAACTTTCCCAGACTGACCCTGTTCTAAGCAGGGGATTGGACCAAAAAATCTCTAGCAGGTGTTCATCTGTTATTTAATTTTTAGCAAATATTTGCACTTTACAGTCAGGTAAAGTCTGGAGAATTTCCAGGGTGTCCTGAGTAGTTAAGTGTCTGTGCAGCAGATGGGAAAGGGTCTACATGCCATGCGAATTGCACTATACAACTCTAAAGCTTATCATCCAGATGTTCTGCCTGGTTCTATACTGTGTGTACAGATCCTCCCATTATGACAGCAGACATCCTGGCACAGAGCACTTCAGGTTTGCATTATCTCTACACAAATCTTGTCCGAAGCCTAAGCTGTGCAGTTTTAGTTTCTGTGGCTTTACTGTTTTGTAACAAGGTAGGAGATCAAGGTCTATCATAGTTACACAGTCACACAGTTAAAAAGTTACATAGTCAGTGTAAGTGGAGAGAGGAAAACGTGCCTGAGAACAATAATATATAACACATATTGTCCATTTGATGTGCCAAGCTTTAAATAAAGCTCTCTATATAAACCCAGTATGGCAGATGATATATTAGCACATACCGTACGGTTACTTGGCAACTAACAGAGATTAGATATCATAAACATTTGGTCTGCAGAAATGGTACCAGAGCTGGTGGTTACACAACTATATTTCATACTTGATGCATAAAAAGATCCACTCTAGTTGCATATATCTATAATGTCTGTAAAACAAACTACAAACCAAGAAAATCTTATTGAAAGTAATATTTCTATTACCTAAAACAAAAAACCAACACAAATTCTCCTCTTTTAATAACAAACAAATTGATAAGACATATTGTTGCTGGCAAACAATCTGGAGCATACTGCATTTTTTTTTTCCAGACAATGTAACTGGGAAATGATGACAGAATTTAAGTGTTTTTTTTTGTTTTTTGTTTTTTTTTTTTTCCTCCAAATAAATCTATTCTTACTCTTTTTTTTGAAACAGAAAAAAAGTGTTTGGACAAAGTTAATTTTATTAATTAAGAAAATTCATGCCTGTTAAAGCATCTGGACATTAGTTTTCTTTGGCTAGAAGCATATATGTTTTCTCTGGCTATAAATCTATGTCATCCTCTCTCTTTGTAGAATCTGTATCATCATTAATTAACAGCCTTTTAATTGATATTACTCTGTTATCTTCATAAATCAAATATTTTAGGCTAGAGGAATTAGAATTGGAAGGCTTTCCTTTAGTTTTCCCCAAACTTTTAATTTGTTCTAATCTAAGGAAGGATTTTTATTGGAATGTACATCTTGTTTACACAGAAAAGTAAAGATTATTCAGAATATTTCTAATTCTGAAGTTTTCAGTAGAAATGTATACAATTACTGGCAGAAATATCTAAAGTAAAAAACCCATGACACATTGTTTTGGGGCTTCTGTGGATAAAATAAAATTGTTCATTTAGAGTAAGATGTCCTTAATATTAATCTTTGGCTAGGTTTCTGCTTCTTGGTTCTTGAAGTACAAGCACTTTATTTTTTGCAATATTTTGGCTTGAATCAAGGCTGAAACTACAAGATAAGAAATAGCAGAAACTCTTACAACTAAGGGACTAGCTGAATACGTTAGAATTTCCTAATCTATTTTGGACTTTGTCCATAAGGCACTATTCAGTGTCATACAGAGGTATATCCCATTAGAAAGGACTTATTAGGACTCTGAGGTGTCTGGGCTAAAAGACTATTTCAGAAGTTCATTACAGTGTGCTGGTGAGTGAGGGAGGCGTGTACTGCTAACAAATCATGCTGTGCTACTTGCCCAATACTTCACTACAATATATCATTAGTGGTTCAGGAGCCTTAATTCAGCCCCCAACAGTGAGGTAGATATTTTGCAAGCCTGAGTGTCATGCCAGTTCTCAAAAACTCATGACTTGATATGGATCCTGTTTGTTTATTCCCTATACCTTTGTAAATTCCACTTGGTACCATAATCCTTGTGTAGATCTAGGAGCAGGAAACTGAATCCCTGGAAAGCCAGTGACTTGCCTGAAAAGTATTCTTAGGCTAAAAACTCAATTTTCCAGCAAGTTAGCCTCTTTCCCAATGGATAAGAAACATGTAATGTAGAGTCTGTGTGGAAAGTAGCAGTATAAAGCATTTTGCATACAAATACTCTTTGATTCTGTTTATGTGGCTGACTTTTCTCTGCGTGTTCAAAATGCATTATGTGCCATGCTGGAGAAATGAGAAAAATAGCTGTCACTTTAATCATAAGACAAAAAAACCCAAAAAACAAAACCAAACACCGGTTTGGAGCCTAAAAAGGTAGACCCATAACATTCTTATAAGAAAGTTGTTTTTACTAGGAAATAGAGAAGAAAAAGATCAAATTAGAAATGTAGAAATTTTTACAGATGACAAATAAAAAAATATAGCAGGAATAGGAAAAGTTTGTTTTCATGAGAAAATACTCATGGTTATACTGATTAGGAGATTAATCCTTGGAAATAGTTCATCCTTGTGTTTCATTTTGATAGAAAGGAACAATTTTCATTCCACAAACAACTGTGTGTAGTGGCTATTACATTACCCATCTCTGAATCTTTCAGGCAGAGAAAAAACGCAAATAGAAGTTATTATCCAGCAGTAATAACCATATCTTTGCTGTGTCATGCACTGGAATAGTCTGCCCAAAAGACTGACATGTCTGTTTAAACTCTCAGTAATAAAAACAGGCCCTATGTTAATATTTAGGCAGTAAACATTGGGACACTGTCTCCACAGGTAGGACAGGAAGCTGCTCTATCAGAGGGAGAGAAAAAGATCTTCTGAGTCAAATGAACAGCAGGTGGTACTTTCTGCTACTACATTACATTCATATTAATCACATTAGGTTGGAAGGAACCCTAAAGATCACGTAGTTCCAACACCCCTTCAAAATAGGCAGGGACAACTTTCACTAGACCAGGTTGCTCAGAGCTCCATTCAGCCTGACCTTGAACATCTCATGGGTTGGGGCATCCACAGCTTCGCTGGGCAACCTGTTCCAGTGCCTCACCACCCTCTCAGTGGAGAATTTCTTCCTTATATCTTTAACCTTTCTTCTTTCAGGTTAAAGTCATTCCCCCTTGCCCTATCATTTCATGTCCCTGTAAAAAGTCTTTCTCCAGATTTTTCCTAGCCCCCCTTCATGTACTGTAAGGCTTCTGTAAATTCTCCTTGGAATTTTCTCTTCTCCAGGATGAACAACCCCAGCTCTCTCAGCCTTTTCTCATAGCAGGGGTGCTCCATCCCTTTAATTCTCTTGGTGACCTCCTCTGGAATCATTCCAACAGGTCGATGTCCTTCCTGTGCTGAGGACCTAGAGCTGGATGTAACACTCCGGGTAAAGTTTCACAAGTGGAGAAAAGGGTGAGAATCACGACTCTTTTGCTGCAGCCCAGGACATGGTTGGCTTCTGGGCTACAAGCACACATTGCTGGGTCATGTTGAGCTTCTTGTCAAATGACAGCCGTAAGTCCTTCTCAGCAGGGCTGCTCTCAATCCATTCTCTGCCCAGCCTGTATTTGTGCTTGACCCACATGCAGGACCTTGAACTTGACCTTGTTGAACTTCATGAGTTTTGCATAGGCCCAGTTGTAAAGCTTGTCAAGGTTCTTCCAGCACAGCTTGGTGTCATCAGCACCACCCACTTGTGAGGGTGCACTCAATGCCACTGTCCATGTCACTGACAAAGATTTTAAACAGTGCTGAACCCAACACCTACCCTCAAGTAACACCATTCATCATTGGTCTCCACTTGGACATCAAGCTCTTGACTGCAACTCATTGAGTGCAACCATACAGACAATTTTTTATCCACTGAATGATCCATCCATCAAATCCATGTTTCTCCAGTTTAGAGACATAGATGTCATGCATGATGGTATCAAATGCTTTGCAGAAGTCCAGGTAGGTGGTCACTCTTCCTTTATCCACCAAAGCCATAATCCCAGCAATAGAAGACCACTATATTTTTCAGGCACAATTTGCCTTTAGTGAAGCCATGTTGGCTGTCACCAATCACCTTTTTATGCCTCATTATGCCTTAGCATAGTTCCAGGAGGATCTTCTCCATGACCTTGCCAAGCACTGAGGTAAGACTAAGATGAGACTGACTGGTTGGTAGTTCCCTGGGTCTTCCTTTTTTAATTCTTTAAAATTTTGGATTATGCTTCCCTTTTTCCTATCAATGGCAGCTTCATTGGACTTCATTAACTTCTCAAATATGATTGATAGTGGCTTAGCCACTTCATCTGTCAATTCCCTCAGGACACAAGGATGCATCTCCTCATGAGGTCTCGTGGACCTGTGCACTTTCAGGATTCTTAGATGTTCTCTAACCTGATGTTTTCCTTTACTGGGTAGTTTTTCATTCTCTCAGTCCTTGCCTTTGTCTTCTGTGACTTTGACAGTGTGGCTGGAGAACTTGCCAGTGAAGACCGAATTAAAAAAGTTGTTAAGTATATTGAGCCTTTTCCATATCCCAGGTAACCAGGTATTCTGTTTCATTCCAGAAAGGGCCCACATTCCATGACAAAGAATAATAAACTCAGAAAGAAACACTACAGCAAACAAAACCAAAAACACTAGCCTCCCCACTTTCTCTTGTACTTTAAATAGAAACAGGTATTCACTAATGTAAGCATGGTTTTATGGATGTTTTATAGTCATAATAATTACATTAGTATCTTCCACAAGATTTGAGACATTAGAAATAAACATTTTAAGGGTCTATATTTTAATTGCTAAAATATCCAGACAGACACCTAGACAGATTTTCGAAGTCTCTGGATATCGCATTCCCATGGTAGCCCACAGATATCTGGCATTTAGAAAAACTAAGCTGATTTGTGTCATGTAAAAAGAGCCAAAGTACAGTTCTAAAATTTTCTTTCTGACTCAGTTATATCTCAGGTATGTTAGTTACAATATTTGTCATTTTCTTTTGCATAACTTCTCCCACAGATGATCCAGAAATTGCTGCCTCCCTCAGAGGTTTAATTTACCTGTAACACATATTGATGCAACACATGGGAGATGTCTCCTCTATCATATCCTACACAACCCAGGTAAGGCAGCATAGTTTTTACGACCACAAGTGGGCTTCACTTGGACTTCAAAAGCTACCAGAGGCCCTTCATAATGACCTGATTCATAATATATAACCTTAGAAAGAAACACTGAAAGTAGCAGATCAGTGCCAAACAATAATTAATGACACTGTTTTTCAAATAAACTAAAAAATTACTATTACTCTTTTTTTTTTTTTTTTAAATCACCTTCTGTTCAGCTTTCCTATTTGCCTAATAAAAATTCGGTACAGTTGGTATAGTTGTTTAGAGCTGAGCACCAAGGAACACACAATAAATGTGATGTAAAAGGGAATGGTACTTCAGCCGGGGTGGTGGCAAAATTAATAGGCTGTACCACACTGATTTAAGTTAGTCACTGAGTGAACTAATCACAAATTACCAATGTAGAGTCCACCAAAATGGAGGTTCAAAAGAGAATGAAAAAGCACTCCAGAAAAAGGAAACTCGAGGATGCTTTCTGTGTTAGGACTATGAATCATATATCTTCAGAGAGAAAAAGAATGAGAAAGGAAAGCAAATCACTTCCAAATTCTCTTTTCATAAGGAAGAGTGGAGGAAAACATGACAACATCACACATTTCTAGTGGTTAACTGCTTGATGTATAAGTGCAATTCTTCAAATTCTTGCAGCGCTTGAAGTTTATTCTCCTATTACTACTTACTTTGACAGAAGTGAATTTATCAACTATTGATGGTGTCCCAAACCAATTCCATATGTATATATTTATACCTCATGCATATGTCAAAATATTCATCAATATACTACAAGTTAAACATTATTCAGCCAGACTCACTTCTGATAAATTTGAAATTAATATATTTCATTTACAACAGCAATGGAAAAATAAGTAAAGAAGAAAATAATAAAAACTACATGAAGCCAGATACATTATTTTACTTCTGAGAGTATACAACTGGCTTTGAAGAACAAAGTGGATTCAAGCTATCAGAAAGCAACAAGCAAGAAATTTAAAGAATTTTTGGTGTGGAAGAACTCTGGAGCCATGCTATATATAGTCATTTTCCTAGGGAAAGCCTCATGCTAAGAAGCAAATGTGGAAGGCAAAAGGAATGTGTGAATGTGTGTTCCTTGATGTGCGTACATCTTTTTTGCTCCTCTCTTCTCGTTTATTAAAGGAAAAGGCAGGAAAGAAGAAAATTTTCCTTTGGTACATGCTTCAAACCAAAACAAACCATACACACCAGAGAATAAAAAAATTCAGTGCAAGGAGAAGTGAAAAAAAATAAAAATGAGTTTATATAAAATCATGCTATAAAATTGTCAAGTGCAATGTTGGACAGAGTTAAAAAAAAGTATTTCACAACAAAATGTTGCAAAGATATTAAAAGCAGGCTGAATGAATCTTTTGGAACAAAAAGTATCACTGAAAAATGGTAAATTTTGCTAATATCAGATGACTTATTCATATATTAATCAGAATACCTTATCAACATGTGGGTATTTCAAAGAGAGTTTCTAAGGGTATACTTATTGTGTGAACTATCAGAAGGCTGGAAAGCACCTCAACCTGGAGGTCATCCAGTCCACTGCTCGAAGCAGGGCAAAACAACCAACTCATGTTCAAGGAATCTTAAATAATTTTATTATATTATATTATTAAATTTTAATCTTCCTAATCATCTTGTTTTATTTTCTATAATAAAGATGTTTTGGGTGAAGGAGGGAGGCAATGTTTTTGCCATCCACTTTTGCTTTGCCCTTGAGAGAACAAGTTCATGCTGGAGATCTTACATGTGAACTTATGTGAGAATTAGACTCTGAAACTTTTCTAGAATAGGTTTTTGACTGCTAAACTTTTTACAAAGAAAATAAGGGCCAATTTCCCTGCCAAGTGTTGTCACTATTTGAAAAAACAGACTTAATAAAAACTGCCTGCAAATGATAGCCAAGTTATTAATAGTTGAGCATTGGTAGCAGACTTAGAATTATTTAAAATATGTTTTTAATCTCAAGAATTATTTCATACAATAGATTTCCTTCATTTTACGAATCAACATCAGAAAAAGTTACTTTGAAGTTAAGAAAAATCAGATATTCTGAGATCATTTACATGCATGCTAGCAATTTTATTATTGTAAATGCACCCTAAGATGCACTTAGTAAAATGATTGTACCTCATTAGTAAGCTTTTGTACTCTTTTGTGTAAGCTGCTCTCTGTACAGTCGGCAGATATGTTTTAGCTTCTCCATTCCCCCTCCTCCACAGATATTTAAGTTGCTTTAAAGTTCTTTTTTTGTGTATGCTTTGGACATACACAAATGAACAAAGACAGGAGTTGAATACAGAAAAGTGAGAGCTGTCTACCTGCTTTTTGTAAAATACGTAATAAACTGTTGGTGGTCAGATGGTGTCAACAACTACAATATCACATTTCTCTAATCCTAAAATGGCTAAAAGTTAGAACAATTAGGAGACAAATAACACTGACCTCTAATGAAAGTAGGGCATTCAAGGAAATAAAACAGACTGTCTAGCAGCTTCTGTTTATAGGCAGAAAAAATTGCTGGTTTTGAGATGCAAAAATTAACATGGAAGTTAAAAAAAAATCCATTGTCCTTCCATCTGCTGAGAATTATTTGTTTATATAGGTATTAAACTACTCTGACATGGGGTAACTCCTTAATTATATTAATTTTTCCTAAAGATTTTCCTACTGCTCAGCACTTTTCTCTGTATTTTACATTCAAACATTGAACTCAGCAGAAATAATTTCCACAGATCTTTAAAGTGGTTTTGTATGCAGGACTTGCAGCTCTTTAGACAGACATAGACGACTTGCATTAAAATTATGAGCAGTGCCTTCAACTTCCCTACTGATTTACAGAGAGCAAGCTCTGCCTCTGGGCCAGCTGGTCCAATCTGAGACCAGTCTCACAGTGTGTCAGCTGCTGCAAATGCAGTACTCTGGTCTTCTTCTGAATTATCTATAGGTAACAGGCCCAGTGAGCAACCCAACTCATAAGCATGGAGCTCCTCTAAAGTAGGTTGGTAGTTCCACTAGGAGTGGATGTCTGAGGCCCCAGAACAAAACTAAAAGGGAAATTAAAGTTCAAAGATATAAAGATATAGATGCACACTCAAAACTTATTTTCCTATCTGCAATGCAGGGGCAACAGTTGAAGGGGTGGATGGAAGAGAATATAAGTCCTAAAATCACCTCAGAGGTGTCAGAAGTGATTACCTAAAATTAGTCTCTATATTTTTTCTTTTTGGCATCCTTAACTTATATATTTTGAAAATGCCTTGCATAACAAATAAAAAAATATTGTAGTGAATTAAAATCAGCAAGACATCCTCAATCCCCAAAACTGTGAACAATACTGGGTACAAAACTTGAAGAAAAAAAAGGTAAAACCCTCCCAGTTTGTACTCACAGGGAGAATAAGGGAAATACTTTATAGGCCTTATCCACAAATTTTTAGACCTTTTTATTGAAGAGATTAACATGATTAAGTACAGTTTTCCCATATGATTTAATTAGCTGTAATCATACCAAACTATTGTAAATTGGGCATTCAAGACATACGACACATCTTTTCAAGTACATGTACAATTATTATGAAAATGAGTTTAATAGTAGCATTCACTAGCCCAAGGCAATTACAATTATGAGAAATGCTTGTTTGGTAAAAGGTCACAATGCAATGTCTTGCTTTTGCTGGAAATAGTCTTGTCACTGCACAAATTTTAACAGTGAAAGCATATTCTTAACTACCATGATTTAGTAATTTAACTTTAGAACTAATTCTATGTACTTCTGAATATTTAAACACTGAAAATTTAAAATATATTACCTTGATAGAAATTGCATATTAAACTTTAAAAATGGTTTTTATTTTTTCACTCTAGCAGTTTATACATTTACCTATAGGCATATTGCCAAATAAAGTATTCCAGTTTTATGAAACAGTAATGCTCTGACCATGATAATTCTTTACTGCTATGTGAATTGCTGACAGCTTTTTTAATGACCCTTTTGAAATTACATTAATCCTCAAGTTTTTCTCCACTGTTGCCTGATTAATTCACTTGCATTTTGCTGGAGGCCACACACAGAGAGTCTTTGCCTTCAGCTGAAAGGCTGGGGAGGATGTTTTTGGTGCAGTTCACATTACATCAATCAAGGACCAGAGCTCTTTCTCCATCCAGCCACTGTGTATTAGTGACCTGGTTCCTGAAGACAGGACTCTGCCAGAAACCAGTTTGCTTGCCTGCATTTTACCACACTGCAGTTGCAGCGGATATAACGTAATTAGTCATTTTAACATTTGCTTCCAGCAAGTTGTCAAACAGTATTTGGGGAGAGAGGAAGGAGAATAGAATTTGAAAGAAATCTTGAAGTAGATTATTGGGAAAATGAGTGCTTTTCAATCATCCTGCGCCTCAAGAAGGAAATAGAATGACAATGAAAACTAAGTTGACTGAGGTTTGAAAAACATGCAGAAAGTGAAAATGCATAAATTTCCTGTTTCACATCATGAATTAACCACAATAAACCTGCTAAATCCATTAAATATGCAAAATGTATTTGTGGAATTAAAAAAAAAAGATATAATGAAAAAATATTATCATGTTGACAAAACATCCTTACTCATCCCTACTGAAGAATGGTTACTTGTAATAGGTTGCCAACTCTGTAGTAAACTGCAAACTTCTTAGGAGATGGCTGCATTTCTTGGGCTTTTTCCTTTTTGCCAAATAATATGCATAATTTAAAGATGTCATTACAAGTTGTTAGCATAAGGTGCTGTGATACAGGTACATACTGAAAAAGTATGGTTTCTCTCTTGTTAGCTATGTGTAGAGCTGAAATATAAGACAAAGTACTGTCCTTAAACTGGGTTTCCCATACCAAAGCACAGGATGGACATTTGGCATGAGAAAGTATCTTAACTGTACAAACAAACAGAAGAGAAGAAAAAGAATTCAAGTGGAAAACTTACAAATCAAATAAAAAAAATCTGCAACTTACTGAATTATAAGTCTATTACCTTGAATAGCCTGTCACACACAGTGACCTGTGTCATTGTTTTAAGGACATTGTTTCACCTCCTACTTCATCTTTCTTTCCAGATGTATAACAAGAATATAGAATACTGCCTGCCTTACTACGAAATCCTGCATCCTTTCAAATTTGTTTTGATGAAAACACTTCATCTTCCTTTGGCGAAACAATTCTTTACTATCTGAAACACTGCTGTAGTTTAAAACCTAAATATATTCAACATTTAATATAAAAAATTCTTTATCTTGTTTGCCACAACAAACAGCAAAATATATAAAACCCCCAGTATTTTAAATGTTACCAGCTATTGCCCATATGTGTCCCCTAGGAATTTTCATAGAAAGGAATAGGTTTTTTAGCAGCAAAATCAACCTGGGGATTCTGTTTACATTTGTTTTCTCAAATAAGACCAAGTTGCCACTAAACTAATATAAATGTTTAATTAATTTTCTTTACAATTGAACTACCTATTGATTCACAGGCAGACACATTGCAAGTAATAATAGTTTTCTACTTCCCTCTGTACTTACCTGCAAATAAAAATATAATCAGGAAAAGTATTCAATCTTCTTATAAAAATAATTGGCAATGACATCTGAATGTTTTATTACCTCCATAAAAAATATCATCTTTTTCCAACAGATATATTCTTCTACATAAGAATCTATAATATCTATTTTCTCTAAAAAAATACACTCAGTTCATGGATGACTTAAAAAACCTTCTTTGCATTTTGAAATTATTTATCTTGCTTAAGACACCTGGGACAAAGAGTGATCAGTGTCAATGCATTTGTTATTCATAAATATGTATAGCAAGTATTATAGGTCTGTGTAAGCAACAGTAAGTTTGTGAGCAATACAGGAACATCAGAAATAGGCTACATCAAGTAAGCTATTTATTCAAAATCTTTATGTGATATCCAAACACCTGGTCTCATCTAGAATTGCTGCAAGTGGAGCTGATCAAAACTTTATTTATTTGAATTAAAACCAGTTGCAGTCTGCCTATATTTGCAACTTTTCCTTAAACATATTTACTGTATTGAGCTCATTATTCATAAGAATGCACCATTAGCTTGCATGTTTGTTTACTAATTCAAGTTAAGAGGCAATTGAAGATATGATTTTCCCATCTTCTTGAGGTAATTAATCTAAGCACAAAGAAATCCTCTCTAAAAAATGTTATGTATAACAAATATTATCAGGTTAATGCCTCCTTCTAAGGAGCCAGGTTATGATCTTGAACGTGAGGTTGCCTTTTTTCTGTTGATCAGAGAAGTCAGACAAAGCTGCCACTCATGCCTTTTGTCTTTTTTTTCCTGGGGGAAAAAAGAAAAAAAAAAAAAAGAGCAAAAAATGTCCTGACTAATATTTTGTTTTTACCACTGAAATGCCAAAAATTACCAAAGAGCTGCTTATCAGTATTAAAACTTTGAACTTAATTTCATAGCTATTATGGATAGAAATGTCAAATGTAAATGTAAAAGTATGCCAAAGCAAGTAAGCAACAGAACAACAAACAAAGATCAAAATCCTAATGTTCTTCCTGTTCCACATAATACTCAAGCTACATATTAACGCTGACATTCACAGCAATGGCAGTGCTGGAAAATACCATCAGCACATACACAAACATGTTCTTGGGGCACCTGGCAGATGCTTTCAAATGCTTAGTAACAGTCATGTGGTTATACAATGGAAAGGACTTGTGAAACACAGAGTACTCTTACCTGACATGCAGCAAGTGTTTCATTTCTTTTTCAGCCAGATAATTAAAACCCAGACAAACATATTTCAAACCCAAAATATACAAGGTAGGTTTCAGCTGCTCTGTTACATGAATGCAAGCCCTGTTTATCTTTAAAGAGACCCTAATTGAGGGGAGAGCATGAATAATATTTTAGAACAAACCCAAACCAAATACTTTTAGTACCCACACTGGTAGCACACTTTGCCTGGAGTGGTGAGGAAGGAAAGACCAGACATTGCAGTAAGGATATGTAGGCACACACACCAGCTTCTACATCAGACAATAAGGGTCATCACAAATGGTTTGCTGGCAGGTTCTGAAAGATTGTTAAATATGAGTTCCAAATCTAACATGCCTTTCTATTGTCTGTCACTGATTTTGAAATGCAGTCACTACAGACACAGGAAATGTCCATGACAAGGTTTAGCAGGAAAGTAAGAAGATTTTTCCATTGCACAGTACATACGAACATGCATATATGTAGGTATATGTCTATATGTTCAAAAACACCTTTGCAAAGGTAGCTTGCTGCAACTCAAATAACCCATTTTCTGAACAACTGAGGATCATAGAGATTTTGGAGAACTGGAAGCTCTCTGGATTGAGTCCCCAAAAAGGCATACACCAAAATTCTGACCTTGTGAAATACACAAAGCTCATTTTTAAAATGTGATTTTTCTTTCCAAAGAAGATTACAGAATTAAGGTTGGGTTACAGCCGAAGGCTGCTTCTCCATGTTTCTTTACAAATTTTTCTCTATGCATCATCAGCCCTTGAAATAAAAATGCTCCTAAAGTGTAAGGGTTCTTTCAGAAGAAGAGAAAGAACTTTCTCTTTCTTGCAATCCTGAAATAATGTATGGCATGAATCAGAAGTAAACAGAGCAACTAAAGGAGTGACAAGCTTTCATAAATGCTGAAAGTATTATGTGTCCTGATTCATCACAATGAATTTAACCAGGAATCTGAAAAAGGTCATTCAAATATTAAGCCATCTACTATTTCACTGACAACAGATTCATCTGAAAATACACTATATGTCTATGGTATAATCCTAAAATGGCATCCCAGTTGCCAAGTGCCCCTGATGTTTCCAGTTGCAGTTTAACTAACGGTAAGCTGGTGGAACAGTTGTCTTCTCTATTGGTAAACTTCTCTATGGGTAAACTACAGCTAATTGTTACGAGTATGTCAGTGGTTAATAAACCTAACCAAAGCAACATAGGCATTTAAATCTGGGGAGTTATTTGCAACTGAGAACTAGAAACTCTTAGGCTATGACACACCTTGCTCCTCCCAGGGCCAGGAGGGTAACTCTCTAGAGCAGCAATCTCTTACAGGGTTTAGTGCCCATAAACTGTCACCAGTCACCCTGTATAAATAGGAATTAAATATGCCCTGGGCTAAGGGAGCTCATTACAAGTTTTTTAGCATTACAATATTGAAAACTCTACATGGTGCAACAGATGTCTGGGGGCAGGAGCTGCAGTCATGGTGTCTGAGCTGAGCCCCACAGCCCTCTCTGCCCAGGGGCTGCAGTCTGCACACAGGATTGCGAGAAGGTCAGCCACCTTTCCTTCTTTCAGAGGCCTGCCTGAAGATGCTGGCCAGGCAGACCTAAAGTGTCCTGTTGACCAGGTTGAATTGTCAGCTCCTGCTTAGGTAGGAGACTGACTTCTACTCACAGTCAAAGTGTGTTAAAGTTAAAAAGTTAAGCAGATGAGATTGAGCAGTTTTAACTTGATGAGACATTCTTCAGATCATTACGTTCTCATGAAAAAGCCAGGGAGCATTATACTGTCATTCATTCATCAACAGGTTGGAATGAAGACAATAGCAAATGTCTTGATTATAATTTCCTTGCTGCTTTCAAATTTGCTCCCTTATACTACACAGAGATCACATATAATCAGGTAATTAGTTGCGAGCAACCTTTGGTCTTTGCTCTAGATTGTAAATTATTATAAATATATTTGGTAGTGAAATCTGTCTTTAATACAGGTCTTTGGACTGATCCAGAATACCTAAAAGAAGTGCATTATGCTTTTATCAAGTTTACCATAGAGACTGTAATTTTACTATGTCCTATACTAAAGACCATCACCATTCTAACCAAAAAGATTGAGAGACCTTTAAGAGTTTTCATATGAGAATTTCAAAATAACAACTTTATACTTTCTTTTTCTTCATGTCAAAAGATCAATCAATTCTAAACAAACAATTGTTTTATATATGTATATATATTTATAAATATAATAAAACATGAAAGTGTCTTGCAAAGTTAATTATATCCATATATTTATAGCTAAAGTAGGTAGCCAGGTAAATTTGTCTTTTCAAGAAATTTATATTTTTCAATAAAATTAGAAAAGTTATTCTCTCAGTCCAATAGGAAGGTATTTATAATTAACTCAAAGCCACAACCTACCACTGGTCACAAGTAGTTAATAATGCATTCATTATACATGCTGCTTAACAAGACTCCAGTAGTGAAGAAGATAACTTCAATAATTTGATGTAAAGTTGGTTAGCTATATAAATAATAAAATTCATTATTTAACAATCCCTATGGAAGCAATTTCAGACTGTCAGCTATGATAAATAAAGGAATAGACTAGTTCCAGCCTCTATTTCACTTCAGAGAATGTGTAAGCCATGGATGTATTTTCAAAAATTCTTTTCTCCTCCATGTGTTGTTCTAATATATATTCTAGAATTCACAAAGCTAACCTTTTTATAAAATCACCAAAGGGACATATATTATTTATAAACCTGACTATTTTAGCTAAAACCAACCCACCATTTGTTATCTATCATGCTTGCAGCTGTAATATACCTACTGCAAAGTATCTGGAATGTATTTTATGCATTATATTTATATCTCATACAACATTATCTATACATTCTTAAATGTGATATATTCAGGGCTATATTTCAATGTTGCAAGCATCAGGGCATAATAATTTATATTAAAACTCAAATGAATATATTCAATAAGAATTTCAGTGTCATGCCATGGTCATAGATTTTCCTATCAAATACCCATAGAATGCACTGTTATTATGCATGGGTAAACAAGCTGAATTGAAAAACTCATGGAATTTCCCTTGAATGACCAACCAATGTTCCAAATACTTAAATAGGATTAAAAAAACCCAAAACTCATATTTTCAATTCTACCTTTTTCTACTTCTTGTTCCAGTCTAATGAGAAGCTAAGGGAAAAGTGTTCAAGTATTTCCACAGCTGCAATGAAAAAGTGGTGGCTTAGAATAATATCCAATAAACATCAAATATTTTAGATTTCTATCAAATCAGAACGATATCTGAACTCTGCGAAAAGCACCACAGTGATAATTTCTCTACACACAATGACTTACAGCATACAGATGGATAAAGATACTTGACTTTCTTTTTTCTAAATTCAACAGTGATAAAAGGGTTGATAAAGGGAAAAATCATTTAATGGCTCTGTTCCTGTACTTCAAGTTCTTCACACAGGTTAAAAATAAGAGCTGTTTCGATGACGTGGTGTTGATGACTTTTTAGATAAACAGTCATGGTCTAAAATGATATGGTAAAAAGTGAAATGAAAGGCTGAAGTATTAAAAAAATTATGAACCATTTCAAGATTAATAAGCTAAAATCACACCATCATATACGGTAATTATATCTAGAGATTTCCTGTATTTTGCTTAGAAAAAACTATTGCTGTGCAACATTAGGAGTCTAATTTATATAGGCTTTTTGTGTATTCATGCATTAACTATCATATATGCAAGTGGAAATGAGAAGCATTTTAAAATATGGCCATATATCATTTTCTATTAGAAACCCACAGAGATTTCCCTCCAAAGTAGACACTGAGGATTAAGCAGTTCTTGACCGCATGACCTCCCGGTAAAAATCTCCCAGCTACCAAATCACGGTTGCCAACGAAACCTTGGTCCACCTCAGAGTACAGTTTTCCAGGGGCTATATTCACACTGGACAAGATAAGCAGAAGACTTTTTTTCCCTAAACTTACCCATCCATTTGTCCTGTATGCACCTGACTGTACCTGAAGGTTCAGTGCTTTGTATGAACACTCAATCATGATGTCAGTGCTTAGGGCCTCTATGTTAGGTGTAGAAACACCTGAATCAGCTGTTCAAATCAGCTATAATCTGACAGAATTGTCAGAGCAAAGCCCAAAGTTGCTAAAGTGCCTTCTTCTCAACACCTCCGCTAAACAGAAATGAAATTTGACCCTTAACTGTCTTTCTTTCTCAGGTCATTCAAATTGTAGGTCCACCTACAGGCTAAGTCAGAAAGGCAGACACATGAAAAATGAGAGTTAACAAAAAACAAAGAGCTTGCTCTAATTTGGGGAGATGTTACAAATACACAGACAAGTAAAAGATAACTTCTTTTCAGAAATGGCTAGATTTCCCCAAAATACTAAAAGGTCTGTTTTAAAAGTAGTAGGATTTATCAGAGTATATGTTCTTAAGTCAATATATACTTATCTTGTGCCAGAAAAGCAAAATCTCTCTGAGTGGCTCACCAGTCTCAATGTGTTTGTGCACTGTTACGCTACTAATTATCTAATGATTCTAAAGTATTTTTCAGTGCTATAAAAGAGCCAATTAATGGAACACTTAAAATACACATGCATACATGTTTTTCTTTGTTTAAAATTATCTGGTGGGTTAATTTTCTGATTTGTAGTAGGGGAATGACAGAAAGTTGAAGTCCTTCTTAAAACCAGTGAACCCAGTCCTGTTCTGACAACAAACCTAATGATGCTTTTCCCAGGATATTTGTTATAAAAAGACGTATTTGAAGGGGAATAATATCCTTCTCTACTGTGTCCTGTACAAGGCCAAAATCACTATGACATTTGAAATTTTACATGATAATAATGCTGTACTAAGTACAAAGATTCATAGTTAGACCTATTTGAAGAGTAAGATATTCAATAAGTCATACCACGTCTAACAAGGGATTGTAGCGAACAGTTAAAAGAGGGTGTTCTGGTTCTAAATGCTGTACTGATAGATGCAGTTTTCACACTTATACCTGCAATCATTTTTTTAATTGCTCTTCAGTATAATTTTCAATATAATCACTGTCAAAACACTGGTATATTTCCTTTTAGCAAAATATCACTACTATTAGACTCCTGAAAATGTAAAACTATCTTGGACCACAAGATTTGTTGCATCTGAACTAAGATACTTGTACTGAAGTATTTGAAAAATCAGATGTCTGACACTTATTGGGATGATACTGTCAGAGTTGTCTAACACAGATCAAGGTACAGGGGTACAGGGCTAGATACAGGGCTGTGACAAAGTGTCCAAAAATGCATCAGTATCCAAACTTCTGTCCAATACAAAGAAAACTGACTATCATCACTTGTATCAAACAGTTGCAGTCAATAAAGTCCCTGTCCCCATAGTAGTATCTGTGTTAGAGACCAGGCTACGTAAATTCCCCAAATTTCACCCCCCAAACCAAATTGCATCAGAAGTTATTATCACTATGAAATCAGATAACATTTATTTTTATTTTTTCGTGATTCCAATTTTAGTTCTAGGCAGAGTAAATGACAAAACTTACTTTTGCTCTATTGCTTTTCAATTTCCATCCTATTTTGAAACCAGTTCTACTCATGAGGGTTTCCTATCAGCGTTCAAATAAACTTTGTTAATAATAGAAATACCAATCCTATATTTAGAATTTGTTATGAAGATTATCAATCTACATTTCCTACTGCTTAGAAGAAGCATCCTGCTTTGAAAAGCATAAAAAACTGAAAAAATGGTGATAGTCAAAGTCATGGTAATTTGTATTCTTTATTTTACAACCCATTTTTAAGGAACTCTTCTAGTATGGTCACAGTAATTGGTGATTGTAAAATTTTGTTAGCATATAATTCACCTTGTCCTGAAAACCCTGCAGCAGATTTTCCGTATATCATCTCTTGAGGTAATTAAGCAGAGATTTTTCCTTCTTTCTATTAGACCTTCCAGCACATATATGAAACCAAATGGGCTCAAAGAGAAGGAAAACAACAGGATTTTTCTACTGTTTGAGCCAGTTTGATTTAATCCCTTAAATTGTTCATCAGATCTACAGAGAAAAAGATACAAAGTCAGGTTCTTCATGCTGGAGGAGCACTGGTACATTAGGCAGCTTCGAACTTTCAGGATGAACCATTTTCAGCAACATGGCTTCCACTTCTTCTGGGTACTTTCATAATTTCTCGTCTTTGTATCCTGATGGCCAGGAAATGGATTTTGCACAGTGTCAAAGGACTTACTGTAAAGGACTGAGATATGTACTTCGAAACACAGCTAACTACTGAGCAAATCCCTCTGACTTTGGAAAGCTAGATGCAAAATCTTCCTTAAAGGGGGTCACTCGCTATAGGAAAAGTTCATTATTCTCTTCAGAGACAAAAGTAAAATTGTAAATACGACTCAACAGCCTCTTTACTTTTATTTTTTCTTTACAGTTTGAAGGAACACTTAAACTCCATCCAGAAGCAGAAAACACAGTGACTTATAAAAACCATGAAAAGTTCAAATGATGGCTTTCAACATCTGAATGAAATATGTATTATATTTCAATAAATCTTTAATGAAGAACTGAATTTCTTTTAATGAAGAAGGACATCTAGCAATAATATTCCCTATTCAGTTATAGGTGAAGTTTTAATAGAAAATATGTATGCCATTTCCTCTTTCATACTTCATGGACAAATCACTCCCACCTAAGTATTTTCTGAAAGTTTAGGATAATGGTTAAAATTATATTCATTCTCACATGAAATGAACCAATAAACCACTTCTATTTTTTTTTTTCTGATTGCCAGTGGTCAGTAAAAATTGTGTACTATAGCTACAATAATTATACAGCTGTGGTTTACATTGACAAAATAGTTCAATAGGAATATATTTAATTAAATATTTTTGCCTTTTAAAGGGATGTCTTTTTTTGCACCAACATTTGTTTAGCTGTTCATAAATTAGTTGACATTTCTTTTAGATTCATTGTGAATTATTTGCCACAGTGATATAAAAATTGCAACTAGTAATTTGGAGGTAAAAGTTAATTTTATACAGCAGTATTCCTGGATCTTCTTAGTGTAAAAATAATACTGAAAAGAGGATATATATAGCTAGTATATGTCTCAAATCTCCTATGAGAAATTAGTATTTTGTTTTTTACAGCTTATAGTGGCAGGAGTTTGTGTCATGAACCATGTACTGTGTTTATTGAAAGCCTATATAAATTGTCAGTTTATGTCTCACAGATGCAATTGCCTCCCATGCCAAATTCTCAATAAATCAGATGAAGCATTTTTAGAATGCAGTATTTGTCTTGTGGAAGTTTTGTAGAAAATAAACAGTAATTTCTGAATTGCAAAGGAGCTCTAAACAGATTTTGTACAGCTTTTCCTGTTTTACTTAGGTTGAAGCTATTGATTCCAACTGTGAATTAATAGAGTCAGGAGACACAGGATAGCTACTTGCAAAGTTCAGCACAAGGCAGATGTTTTGGCAGTTCCAGTGTCCAATTGGTTGTTAATCAATGGCAGATATTCTTAGGTAAATGTAATTCTGCAAGATCATTAGAAAAGTAACTGAGAAATTCAACACATCAGTTTTACTGATGGGGGAATAATGTCTGCCTGCATGACAGATACAGTGGCAACATTAGTTTTATCTGCCATTTGTGTCTGATTTATTATGTTTTATTCAGGAACTTGCTGAATGCTGCTTGCTGTTTTGACTACATGACTTACGCAAATATAGTGAATTACAGCCTTTGAGTACAGAATCACAGAATCACCTAGGCTGGAAAAGACCTCTGAGATCATCAAGTCCAATCTATGACCAAACACCATCTTGTCAACCAGACCATGGCACTAAGTGTTATGTCCAGTCTTTCACTAAACACCTTCAGGGACAGTGACTCCACCACCTCCCGTCACATCCCATTCCAATGCCCAATCACTCTCTCTATAAAGAACTTCTCCCTCATGTTCAACGCAACCCCCACCCTGGCACAGCTTAAGACTCTGTCCCCTTGTTCTGTTCCTTGTTGCCTGGGAGGAGAGACTGAACCTCACCTGGCTACAACCTCCTTTCAGGCAGTCATAGAGTGATAAGGTCACCCCTGAGCCTACTTTTCTCCAGGCTTAACACCCCCAGCTCCCTCAGCTGCTCCTCATAGGACTTATGCTCCAGACCCTTCACCAGCCTTGTTGCCCTTCATTGGAAACACTGCAGCACCCCAATATCCTTCCTGAATTGAGGGACCAAGAACTGGACACAGCACTAAAGGTCTGGCTTGCCAGTGCCAAGTACAGGGGAAGAATCCCTTTCCTGATCCTGCTGGCCACACTATTCCTGATACAGGCCAGGATGCCATTGGCCTTCTTGGCCACCTNCAGCCTCTTTACTTTTATTTTTTCTTTACAGTTTGAAGGAACACTTAAACTCCATCCAGAAGCAGAAAACACAGTGACTTATAAAAACCATGAAAAGTTCAAATGATGGCTTTCAACATCTGAATGAAATATGTATTATATTTCAATAAATCTTTAATGAAGAACTGAATTTCTTTTAATGAAGAAGGACATCTAGCAATAATATTCCCTATTCAGTTATAGGTGAAGTTTTAATAGAAAATATGTATGCCATTTCCTCTTTCATACTTCATGGACAAATCACTCCCACCTAAGTATTTTCTGAAAGTTTAGGATAATGGTTAAAATTATATTCATTCTCACATGAAATGAACCAATAAACCACTTCTATTTTTTTTTTCTGATTGCCAGTGGTCAGTAAAAATTGTGTACTATAGCTACAATAATTATACAGCTGTGGTTTACATTGACAAAATAGTTCAATAGGAATATATTTAATTAAATATTTTTGCCTTTTAAAGGGATGTCTTTTTTTGCACCAACATTTGTTTAGCTGTTCATAAATTAGTTGACATTTCTTTTAGATTCATTGTGAATTATTTGCCACAGTGATATAAAAATTGCAACTAGTAATTTGGAGGTAAAAGTTAATTTTATACAGCAGTATTCCTGGATCTTCTTAGTGTAAAAATAATACTGAAAAGAGGATATATATAGCTAGTATATGTCTCAAATCTCCTATGAGAAATTAGTATTTTGTTTTTTACAGCTTATAGTGGCAGGAGTTTGTGTCATGAACCATGTACTGTGTTTATTGAAAGCCTATATAAATTGTCAGTTTATGTCTCACAGATGCAATTGCCTCCCATGCCAAATTCTCAATAAATCAGATGAAGCATTTTTAGAATGCAGTATTTGTCTTGTGGAAGTTTTGTAGAAAATAAACAGTAATTTCTGAATTGCAAAGGAGCTCTAAACAGATTTTGTACAGCTTTTCCTGTTTTACTTAGGTTGAAGCTATTGATTCCAACTGTGAATTAATAGAGTCAGGAGACACAGGATAGCTACTTGCAAAGTTCAGCACAAGGCAGATGTTTTGGCAGTTCCAGTGTCCAATTGGTTGTTAATCAATGGCAGATATTCTTAGGTAAATGTAATTCTGCAAGATCATTAGAAAAGTAACTGAGAAATTCAACACATCAGTTTTACTGATGGGGGAATAATGTCTGCCTGCATGACAGATACAGTGGCAACATTAGTTTTATCTGCCATTTGTGTCTGATTTATTATGTTTTATTCAGGAACTTGCTGAATGCTGCTTGCTGTTTTGACTACATGACTTACGCAAATATAGTGAATTACAGCCTTTGAGTACAGAATCACAGAATCACCTAGGCTGGAAAAGACCTCTGAGATCATCAAGTCCAATCTATGACCAAACACCATCTTGTCAACCAGACCATGGCACTAAGTGTTATGTCCAGTCTTTCACTAAACACCTTCAGGGACAGTGACTCCACCACCTCCCGTCACATCCCATTCCAATGCCCAATCACTCTCTCTATAAAGAACTTCTCCCTCATGTTCAACGCAACCCCCACCCTGGCACAGCTTAAGACTCTGTCCCCTTGTTCTGTTCCTTGTTGCCTGGGAGGAGAGACTGAACCTCACCTGGCTACAACCTCCTTTCAGGCAGTCATAGAGTGATAAGGTCACCCCTGAGCCTACTTTTCTCCAGGTTTAACACCCCCAGCTCCCTCAGCTGCTCCTCATAGGACTTATGCTCCAGACCCTTCACCAGCCTTGTTGCCCTTCATTGGAAACACTGCAGCACCCCAATATCCTTCCTGAATTGAGGGACCAAGAACTGGACACAGCACTAAAGGTCTGGCTTGCCAGTGCCAAGTACAGGGGAAGAATCCCTTTCCTGATCCTGCTGGCCACACTATTCCTGATACAGGCCAGGATGCCATTGGCCTTCTTGGCCACCTGGGCACACTGCTGGCTCATGTCCATTTTCCTGTCAATCCAACCCCCCAGGTCTCTTTCCGCCTGGCTGCTCTCCAGCCACTCTGTCCCCAGCCTGTAGTGCTGCATGGAGTTATTGAAGACAAATATTTTTCTAAATATTGACTTCACAGTGGACAATTCATTAATAAAAGTCTCACTGATGCTATTCTGGGGAAGATTATATTGTCATTGTTACTGTTTAATCACGGTGAATCAATGAAAAGAAGGAAAACAATAAATTGAAAACATAAGAGACAGTCCCTATCACCACAAAACCTAGTGCTGCATAAGCTGCTTGACTCTAAACTGAGTAGTGAAAACATTAAAGATGCAAAAAAAGAGATTAAAGATAAGCAAACAGAAAACTACAGTGACATGGCAGAAAAATTCTTTGTTTTTGAAGGACTCCTGCAATTGTATGATCTATGTGATACTCATGTGAAGGATATTCCTTCATGCTGTAATTTTAAAGATTCAAATAGACCTTACAAATTGAGGTTGAGTTTAGGCATCCAATTTTACTTTATGTATGACCCTATCATTCTTGGACTTATTTACAATCTGTATTCAGACCTACAGTATATCTGAAGTACAACAGATGAACCACGGAAGGTGCAAGTCACAATTTTATTCAGCTAGTGACACATTTTTCAGAACTTTGTCCATGAAACCCCTCAGAATTTTGTGCCATCTTAATTTTTTTAACTTTCTCATCTCTATGCCAATGAGAAAAGGAATGAGCCTGCCTAGAACAATTGTTATAATAGCAATAGCAAATCCCTCAAGTACTATGGTATATTGGAAATTCAGCAGGAAGTAATCACTGTGTGTGCACACGTCTATACATTTATGCATATGTTACTTTGTCCCATGGACTTTTATTTTGCTTTTTATAAAAAACAAACCATAACTCTAATTTTAATTTCTGAATTCACTGCAATATGACAAGTTATTACAGAAACTATGTAATAGAGTTTTATAAATATTATTTGTTCTCTCTAGTCTATTTTTTAGCATCTGTAGCCCATTCCTAAAATCCTCATCAGATGAAGCCTTGTTAGAGAATTCAGGGGAACAGAGTGACTGATTTCAAAAGTGGAAGCAATAAACAAAGGATGTCATGCTCAGAGCTCTCTACTCTTGCTACAGCTAAACAATAAGATTTTATGCTAGCAATTGATGGTGCTAGTATGGCAAAAGCTTACCACATAATAAGCTTATTTTAATAGTAAATTTTTTTAATTGAAGTTAAATATACTGTAAGGCTCCCCAGCTCCTCTCCTATAAAACAACTTTCAGCAAGTGTTGCAGGACATAATCTTTGCATAATCTTTTCTGAGGAATGCATAAAACTCCCATCCATTTCAAGTTGTATTACCACTTCATTAATAAAATCCGACAGCCATGTTGAACTGTAATCAACTTTACTGTGATGTGCAGCTATTAAACAAAGCTAGTATTGCTTGCTTTCTTTGCTTCATCCCTGAAGTCAATTACACCATCAGGATACTTAAGTACAGCTCACAGTTCCTCACAGCTTTCCATTCAGATTAAAGTAGGTTCAAGACCTGAACGTGACCAGAATGGAAATATGTGGAAAAAAACCCCCTATAACTTAGTGGTGTCTCTCTTCTACAGCTAATGAAGTTGCTGCCAAGAAGTGTCATATTACACACACAACAGGTATTTTTGGCAGGGTATCGGTTTCTGGGGTCCTTCAAAACCATTTTACTTCAAATTTAAAGAGACTACTTCAATACATAGAGAGCAGGAGAGGCTGAAAGGAACTGTGGAGAGAGAGAATCAAAGACTGAGAGGTCTCCTCCTGAGTCCATAGAATCTGATAAACCCTATTGAAGTACAGCTGGGGACGTGAAAAGAAAAATGTCAGATGGGGAGAGACAGAGAAGCTCTCCTACACAGTAAAGAGGATGTACTTAATATCCAACCAGTATAATATTTGTTTAGCCAGTATTAACTCTTAGAGAAATAACGTGTGTGAAGTCCTGGGAACACAGCGAGTAGATGAGGTTTGTTTTAAAACAAAATTATTTCACAACCTGAAATCCACCTGCTGCTGACAGATTATGGCATTCATCTTGTGGATCTGCACCTCACCACAGTTTGTTAAAATGTGGAGAAAGAGAATGTAGTGGGAACTTTCTGTTCCAGTGGGCTGACTGAAATCACAAGAACTCATGTTCTCCATTTCAGCAGATACTGGAAGTTGAAGGAAATCTCCATCTGTATATTTCCAAAAGAATCAAGCTTAAACCACATTTATTTTCAGAATGTAGGCATACACTGTGGGACTGACAGCACCAAATAGGTGGTTCTCTGCTATATATTAGCTCCTAAAAGTAGGCAAAATAGAAAGGTGTGTTATTCCACATTATGCATTGACACCTAGAGGCAAAGTGCAATTTATTCTGTGTTGCATTTTGAAACTAGAAAAATCAGTGTGTGCTGAAAACAGCATTCTGATGTGTTCAGCCAGGGTCCTTTATTAAGGCATTGATGGAAACAGAGAGATAATGAGTATACAGCCTCCTTAGCAGTATCAATGACTGCCCACATGCTAGCTTGTGTGCTAATCATCAATGAAGAAAGATGAATCCAGATACAGAGCTGTAGCTTCCCTTTTTTAATGACAATTAGCTATTCAGTTTTAGATTAAAAATGCATTATACTGGTACAAGCTATCTTAGAAAGTTAAAATAAGTACAGTATCAAGATTTTTATAAACTTTAGTGAAATAAAAATGCAAACAAAATGCAATTTTTTTTCCTTTCATGACTCAGAGATCACAAAATAAGATTCTATATAATTTGTTAGTATTTTTTTAAAGAACCCGAGATGCCCATAATCCTGAAATTTACAACTACTTCAGTTAAACAAAAGAAATTTGTTTCTCAACAAAATTAGGTTATTTATGACCTTATGGACAAAAGTAGTGATTCTGTTTCTATTTGCACAACTCATTCTATGTATGTTTGAAGCTTTAATGCCATAAATAATCAAATATGTTACACAGTTACACAGTTTATCATAAGATACAGCATATGAGGTTGACAGATGCATTACTTCCTATTTGTAATGGCAACATGGATTACATACACAATTATGATTAGTGCATGAACAAATACCTCAGAATCATTGAATTTATTTTCAAGTTTCTTTATTTTCCTTTCTGGTGGTATCACTGCAGAGCAGAATTCCTTCACATGCTTTAGATTTTTCTCCATTTAATCTAAGCAATGGATTTTCTAAATTTACAAACAGAATTCTAACAAGTGCTTTATGGTTTTCCCTGTTAATTCATGAGCCGTTCCATCCATTAAATGAAGGAGATGGAGATGCTGTACAGCTCAATATTCATTCTAGTCATAAAGAAAGTGGGAGGATGAGAAGGATTCCAGGCTCCATGACTGGAACATCTGATGTGAGCTGGATAACAGGATCTCAAACCCTGCCATGATAATAATTAGACACCAGCTGTAACAGAGACTCTGCATCTGAGAGATAGCGAGACTGATTTTAGTTTAAATTGAAGGAAGTTTTGCCCCTCAATACTGGGGAAATTGCTATTGACAAATACTTTAATGTATATTGTAGATCTACACTGATAAATATAAAACATTTAAATATTTTAGGAATACCTAAATGACATTTAATAGCTTAAAAGCAATTGGAAGGACTTCAGTCTTTGTTATTTTATTGATTTCTATTTTTTCCTCAGCAACCAATATTTATACACAAATAAGGAATTAAGCAAAGATACTACTAGGCAGTATTTTTAAGACTTTCTTTCAAATGCTTAAATAGGAGTGAAACTACTGATGCATGATTCTAAAACAAACTCTGTCTTAATATAACTTTTTTATTTAAATGTAAACTACTGAATATACTTGTAATCCATATAAAGTGGAAACAAATGATAGATCTCCCCTCAGAAGGCATTATGCACTCAAGTGAATAAATGGGTTTTTATGAAACATTTGGACATTAGTCAATTATTTTAAGATTACTCAAATGTATGCTCATGTTGTGGTTTAGGAGTGTTGTTCTCCTCCAATTTAGTGGTCCCACTAAAAATACCATGCCACCACTCACTACCCCTCACCCTCCAGCTGGAAACATAAAAGGCAAAGATCACTGGCTGAGATAAGAAATTAATGCAAACAGCAAAGAGAAAACAAAATTGAACAGTAACAGCAACAGTATTAATAACAAAAGTCACAAAAGAGAGGCTGATTTAGATTCAAAAATGCTCAATGAGCCCAACTGAGGTAATGAAACTCCAGTCAGCAGCCCTTTACTCTGCCCACTCCATTGCTCCAGCAGACCAACATTCCATGCTTGCTCCACTGGAAAAGGGATTTCCTTCTTCTCGGAGGAGAGTCCCTTTGTCCCACCCTGGCAATGACATAAAGTGGTATTGAATAACACATCTTGGCCATGTCCCCTCCTGCTGTTCTGGGCCAAATCCAAAGTTTCCTAAGTGATTTCCTAATCAAAGACCTATTTCTAGCTGTCAGAACTGATGGATTTACACCTTCTGTCTAAATGTACAGTTACACTTTATTATTCAATAACAATGAATTTCCTGCTGAAAGTGAGGAAAATTTCCATGTGCAAGAATAATGTACTTCTGTACTTATGCAATAAGAAAGTGATGAGAGACATTGTTTTATTCTGTTTATAATCAACTTCAAAGCTACAGATTTCCTATGCTAGTACTTCACCATTCTTACTTGTTTTCTGCTTATAATATTCATTGAAACAGACATATCAGGACATGCAACTCAGGATGAATAGAAGTGTGAAAATAGAAACAAAAGCTTCATGTTAGTGTTTTAAAATTAAGCAAATCCTGCCAGAAGACTTAATCAATATTAAGAATTATATGAAAATTATAATACCTGAGAGTAATGGATTGACAGATACAGCAAGATAAAAAGAATGTTGGTTTTTTTCTCTTTCAGTATGAGCTGCAAGTATGGAACATACCCAGACACAGCAAATAATAACAAAAATTTACATTTGTTTGGATGAACTGATGGAAATTCTGACCAAGATCATCGATATTCCCACCTCCTATTTGACAGTACGGGTTTATGTGTTTTGAGAAGGCCTGAAAAGGCCAATAAAAAGGATTGCACATTCAGAGCCAGAGAAAAACTGCAAAATATTTACAGTTGTATAATTAAATGAGAAAGTTCCCTTTTATTAGACTAATTGATGGAAAACTACTGTTTTTCACAATCTTACAAAGGCTGAGATTATAATGTGTGCTATAATCTCTAGATTATAACAAATAAAACTGACAAACTCCCCTGTTCCTATGGTGTTCATAGCAAATCAGTCCCTATAGAAATTGCGAAGAACACTTTCCACTCAGTTTCTCTGATGCAAGGAAATAAGGTATCAAATAAAGGCTTAAGGAACAGAAAAATAAAATTAAAACCAGAAGGTTTTGAAGATGATTATGGTTAAAGAAATTGAGCAAAAATAATTCATACTTCGGTACAGCTATTTTATAGTGGCAATGCTGTAATTCACTTAAGAGGACTTAGAAAACTTGATTGCTGACTGGCAAGACGATGTAACAAGAGAGCTTATGAATGAAGCTGGCATATTACATGTCTTCAGTTATTAGGTCCTTTCAACTTTTTAATTTGTGTGTGAACAAATGTCTTGATGCAGACTAGAAAGACCTCAATTAGAAAGAATAGAAAACACTTAATTCTTTATGAAAATTCTGTCTCAATCAATTAAGCCAAATCAAGATTGTCTACTTTAATCATGGAGCCCTTTTTTAGGACCTGACCAAAATACATTTAGTAGAACAGACAAAAATAGAAGCTACACACAATCAAGCTAAGAGAGAAAATAAAATATATGCACAAGAAAAATGATTTTTGCATTTAATAAAATAACATTTTAATCCTAATACAGGTTTGCTTTCAAAATCTGGACCAGTGCATTAGATAGACAGTACAAATGTTTCTTTGTTTCATTTCTAGTCATGATGGACGTGCTTGGAAGTTGTTTTATGAACTTGCACACAGCAATTTTATTAAATAAAAAACTGCAGTCTTAGAGGATAGATTGCTCTGCACTTTAAGTAAAGATTATACTAATATACATATACACATTCACTATACGTATTACCCTGTCAAAATGCTACAGTGGTGAAGAGGATAGCAACCTCACATATGTTTCTGATTTGTTTCATACAGTCAAATATTCCTCTGTCCTAAACTGAAACACACCAAAACAGCATGAAAATGACTAGTAACAAGAAATTATTTACTTTTGGATGATTTCTAATCTGTAGTTTTCAGTATATTTCACTCTATATTTACCAGATGTGAGTATTCACCAGAAATTATTTGGTTTTGTCCTATCTTGCATGCAATACATGGATTTTCTAACTTCGTAGCCTGGAAAAACATATTTTGCATGAAAAAGGTGTTAATGTCTTTCAGCCTCCATACACTACTACCAGAACTCAGTACTACTAAACATTCTTATATTTGAATGCACACTTTTTTTCTTATAAGATATCCAACATGAAAACTCTTAGTTACCACACAAGGTAGAGGCTGCATTTATATGTTGATACCATGTCAGCCTGCAACAAAATTAAAATGGGATAACTGTACACATTCCAGCATGAAAAAGACACAAAGCCAACCTATAGAGGTAAAGAATAATGGAGAGACACAGTCAAATGAAACTACAATAAAATTGAAACCCCCAAACAATTCTTCCCCTACCTTCCCAGGCTGAAAAAAAAAGTGAAGAACAATACCTCGAGTCCACCAAAATGATTTTGTCTACAGCTCATACTGTGTAAGACTGGTATTGGTATTGGAACAATATGGATACTATCATATTGCAACTAATTATAGGATCTGTACATAATAGTATTCTGTCATACTCTCATGAACATGATTGTAACACAAAAAGTACTTCAATAAATAATATGAGGTGCCCACAACCCCTCAGGTGTGTCCAGCAAGACCAAATATCTGCCTTAGCAGGGTGGTAAGATCACGATGTGTTACAGTACTCAGCCATTTAATCTCTCCTGCTGAGTCATGTAGAGGAAGAAATTTTGCATTTGTTTAGAACTTTTAATCTTTTTTTTCCTTTGAAGTTGTGCAGTTTGGGAAGCTGTATTACAAAAGAAATCTGATAACCAAATAGAAACTGAAAATATGAATTAAAAGCAAAAAGCAAACAATGCATTTTAAGTGGAATAACTAGAGCAATTATAAATTTAGACTGTCTAAATAACTGTGCTATAAGAAAGGTTTCAGTTGCTTGGTGGTTGGTTTAAGGTTTTTCCCTGCTTTAATTTGATAAGTATTGATAAGCAGTCTCAGACCTTATTTATTGACTTCTCCCATTCAATAGCTGGACTTTGGACTTAGAGTTATCTTTATGTATTTATACTTTTTAAACCTATCTCCTTTTCTGCAGCTGGGGCAACGCAGATTAAATTAGACATGCCCTGGACAAAAGAATTCTCCTGACAATTTTCTCAGCCCCATTTCTCACAGGAAGAAGCCTAAGTCACTACATTTAAGCATGTTTCAGTACTACATATTTTGAAGTAACTTGTCTCAGTAGAGACAAGTCTAAAGTGGCATGAAAATGGGACTGTCATTCAGTAATATCTGGAACATGTCTGCTTATCTTCTTCAGGACTGTGATCCCAAGACACAAAATTTAAAGGTGCTCACCCCGAACTAATCAGAACAAAATAAACAGAAACACAATATTCTTGCCAATTTCATGCTTTAGTCTTTGAAAATAAAATTGTACATAATACAAAAGTAATGGAAAACTAAACCAAAGTATTTGTCAGAAAATTAAAAGAAAGGCATAAATGAAAGGCAGGACTTAATACAGGAAGAACAGCATATAACTTATATAAATGTAATTTCTCCACTTCAAATTTTATACTTATCAAACATCTGCTGTGCACAAATACTAAAATGAATCTTTTTCAATGCAACAGCAGGATGATTCTCTCTTAAATAATAATTTATATGGAAACATATGAAAAGAAAGTTGGATTTAAGTGAGTATACACAAAATATTCCAAAGAAAGATTTTTTGTTCATTAAAGAGAATAGAAATGTTACTGAAGTATTTTTGCACTACGAATGTGTGGAATTTTTCCAATGCACAGATCTAACATATTTTTTTTTACAAGAACTGCTATTTTTCAAGTTCTAGTGTGATTTATCTTGTGATAATTATACACTGCTCTTGTAAATAACAACTACTGTGACATTGCTATGTCCTCAGTGGCAGCCCACAATACCTTCAGATACTTTGACTTTATGGATCTTGCTGAAAAGTTAGTTACATGCCTGTAGATAACCATGGCAACAAAGAATATCTAGCTAACAGGTTTGAAGTTAGAAAACTGTTTTCAGCAGAGAAAATTTTATCCTTAAACCACAAGCTTGATGCTTTATAGGAACAAGCTCAATAGGAAAAGGTTTATATTGAAATGAGAATAATATCTACATATGCATTCAAAAGATAAAAATACCCAAAAAAGTAATTGTATAGGGTGTTAAAAAAATAATTGCAAGCTACCTAATGTTCTTCTAGGAAGTAAATTAAAACAGAAAGAAACCAGAAGAAAATGTTCACTGCTATATTTACATTTCGGAGCTTTCAGAAATTAACTTTAAAAGACTGTCAGTGTTTCTGCTCCTCAGTCTTCCAGTTTCCTTGTAGTAAACATAGTGGAATGAATGGCTCATCTATTCTTTACACTTCTTATGGATTCATTAGCATTAAATCTGAATGGTTTTGACACAGTAGCAGTTAAAGACTACTCTAAAAGGACACAAATAGCATTTTATGTTGTAAAAAGACGCTAATAGAACAGATGCTGGTTCTATTATGAAAAAAAAAGAGAGAAAGAGACAAATGCCACCAAACTAATCTCAGACAGTACAAGATGTACAAGATCTACAAAAATAATTTCCACACTCTAAACTTAATCATAGACATATTTAAAGATAGTCACAATTACAGGGATAATTTTAGCTACATAAATGTCACTGAAATTAATTAAAAATGGGAGTAACTTAATTAAATTTATGCAAACATTAAAGGTTTGTTTTTTTCCTATGGTGCAAATCACAGCTCTGAACTTAATGATTGCAACTGGGATTAAAAAAAAAAAAAAAATAAATTATAATCAAAAATCTTTTTTTTTTTTCTATAGGAAAACATAATTCATCCATAATAAATAATTCAGCCATAATAAATAACATTTTATGATAAGAACATCCATAAATTCAAGAAGGGTGAAAAATAATGGCATATTCAGTTACATGAAGCATTGAAAAAGCCCCATTCGAGGTAACAAGTTTTACCCATACATGATTAAGTGCAAGAAGGCATTTGATGATGTTTCTGCTATCCAGAGAGACCTGGACAAGCTTGAGAAGTGAGTCCATGGGAATTTTGAGGTCTCCAGCACAGGAAGGACCTGGACATATTGGAGAGAGTGCAAAGGAGGTTGCCAACATGATTAGAGGGATAGAGCTCCTCTCCTACAGAGACAATTGGGATTCTTCAGCCTGGACAAGAGAAGGCTTAGGGATTGACCTAAGTTTGGCTTTCCAGTACCTTAAGGGAACCTCCAAGAAAGATGGAGAGAGACTATTCACAAGAACATGGAGTGACAGGACAAGCAGAAATCATGTTTAAATTTAAACTGAAAAAGAGTACGTTTAGATTAGATATTAGGAAGAAATCCTTTACTCTGAAGGGGATGAGGCACCGGAATAGTCTGCCCAGATAAGTTGGGGATGCCCCATCCCATCTTCAAGGTCAGGCTGCATGGAGCTTTGAGCAGCCTGGTCTAGGGCAATTAGATGATCTATAAAGTTCCTTCCAGCTCAAGCCATTCTATGGTTCCACTATTCTAAACTTACAACTTCCCTTGACTTGAGGTGCATAGAAAGTTGTGGTGAAATGGGGTGTTGTTGTGTTTAGCCCTTAGATTTTTTTCAATCCTTTAAAATTGAAATTATGGAAGTGAAACTGGCCCTCAGTCATTTATAACCTTCCTATGATGAATAAAATGTTAAACAACTGTGGTGATTTCATACATTTCAGACACTTTCACAAATTTTTGACGAAGTAGCATCAATATGATGGTCCTTCCATAGTTAGTTGTTATTTCTCCAATAAAATTTTGGAGTATAATAACAAGTTTGGGAGCTGTAAGGGGATTCTATCACCTTACTGTTTATTTCCTATATGAGGCTGTTCATTTTGTAATGCTCCTGTGTGTAAGCTATATTTGTTCCTTCTTAAGAGTTCAACTAGGATGAAATCTGAATAAGAGTGAATTGAATGATAAACTAGTAAGTTATTGTGAAAATATGAAGGAAGGTTGTTTCGGTAATTTTTTTTTTTAAAAAGACCTGCTTTTGAACACTTGTCAGAAGTAGACATTGGGATGCACATTTTGGCATCTGTGAATGTCTATCTCAGTTTTGCTTGATAAAATTACTTGAAAAATGTTCTCACGTTGGAGGCTTTTACCAAAGCCTACTAATACAAGCATGACAAAGCAGCCATGATGATACAAGTCAGTGATATGGCTGAGTCTGTGCGTAACCAGGGTGTCACCGTGAGCAGGGCTGCTCCAATGCAGGTTTCAAATAGAAGTAATGAGCTTCAGCTATTCCAAATCCGAGAGAAGTTATGAAAGCAGCTTGCTTTGTTGTAATCCTTGAGCCCAATGTGCAAAGCACATAGTAGAGAGATGAGATCATAAAACATTCTCATGGTACACCAGAGAAACCCCGTTTTGTTAGAGGGCTTCACTTCAGACCTCAATAGGCTATACACTCCTCCACATGTTCCCCAATCTCAAATACATCAATGATATCCAATTACTAATTCTCCAAACTGAAAACTTCTGTCAGGTCCTCCCAAAATTAGAATTTAACAGCATTACCTTCTGCATCTTAAGGTACAAGAGATAGAGGCAACTTTTTGCATATTACTACACAACACTGTTGAACTTGAGGATCTGAAACACTGACCAGATAGACTACAATGATTTCTCACTGATATAGACAAAAGAAGTCACCGGAACATATTCTCATCCATGTACATATTTGGAAGCTACTGGGAAAGGAATGAGAAAAAAATACTAATTTTATACAGACATACTAAACTGCAGGCTATTAAAAGAGGGAAGTATAGTGGGAGCAGAGCTGTGGTAGTGCTGGCTCATTATTTCCTTCCTGAAGCATCCTCCTCTCATAAATCATTCTTTTAAAATAGAGAAGAGGTTATCAAAGACTTATTAAGGATAAACAGCAAACACTGTTTTGAGAAAAAGAAAAAAATCTCAGGTAATACTTTGTGAAAATCCCTCACTGCTCTTTCATTTTTTAAAAGAAAAAAAATGAGGACAAAAAGATTTTTTTTTTGTTAGTGTTGGGAATATTTCCATTTTGAGTCGGTTCCATACCCATGAGAATAATGCTGCTCAAAGGGCAATACTTGTTCACATTATTTTCCCCAGTAATAAAAAGCAACAACCAAACAAAAAATTATTCTATGAAAAGAAGGACCATTCCTTTCCAAACTAGAAAATATCTACAACCCTTATCAAAAATAATATGGTAAATGTCAAAATGATGTGTGAATTTACACATTTTCAGTAGACTGAAAAAATTTGTACCTTGTCCAGCCATCCAAAGAAAAGTGAAGTTTGTTCATGTTTAGCAGAGATTGGTACAGCTCAAACCTAATGGAATGATCTTTCCTAGATAACTGACAATGTGAGAATAATGACAGGTGAACAGAGAGGAAAATAAAATTTCCTATCAGACCCAAGTCATAAAAAGCATAAGCAGCTCATTTATGGTGCTGCATGCACAGCAGAGGCTCCCATGGTCTGCTCTCCAAGTGCAGGGCAGTGAGAAGGCTGCATTTGTTTATGTTACCTGACATTAAAGAGGATCAAAAGAAGGGCATGAGGCATCTGTGAAAGCATACAGAGTTGGCAGGAGGGCAGAAGTAAACCACCACTTACGTCTGCAAAGTTGAAAGATAGGAAACATATTACTATTTGTGGGACATCACATATAGCACCGAAAGCTGGGAACAGGTGGGATTGGGAAGGCAGTCTTGGAGGGTGGGATACTCTCAGGTGGTTAAAAACACTGCAAGATGATGCAAAAGAGAAGTTCGGGGGGATGTAGGGATGAAGGGGAGAGAATGGGCAACCTAAGAAATGGAAGAAGAGGCAGTTCTGGCATGTAAACAGGTTTGGCACTGTCTGTACAGTTTGTACAACCCCCAGCTATAATTGATTAAACAGTGTGGCAGCATCAGGTAGTCACCAGCATTTTCTCGATGTTGCATTTCAGTGCAGAGCTATAACTACAATGTTTTTAGTCCACCAGACTCAGAAAAATGGATGAAGAGTTCATATTTAAAACAGAAACAGAACCCTATGACCAGGGAACTTCACAGCTCAGTATTCCTTTATCTCACACATGAGGTATGAAATTCTAGTTTTGTAGGTAAAGACTGAGGTCCTGAAATCTTAATTCATGTACCCAAAGTGCTACAGGAAGCTTTTGGTAATAGTGGAGAGTGAGATATGTCACACACTGAGGCTGGTGTCCTAAAAAAGCCATCAGAACAAATGCAGCACAAATTCAGTTAAGCATTCATAAATACACCTGTGGGTTTTCCTCTGTGATGTAGAGATATACACTCTACTTGCTTCATTTAAGTCATAATGTAATGTAAATCATGTGTAAGCACAAATCTTAAATGGAAATTTGTCAAGTAAATTTTGAGGGAAGAAAAGGGAAGAAAAAGAAAAAATAAAGATGCACTCTCATGCAATTGGCTTGCACTTAAGCTGACTTTATTGTTTGTATGTCAGAAAACAATCAGTAACTAGGAATTTTCTGACAACATATTTTATAATGGAACCCCTTGTTGGAAAACACTTTTCCTATCAAATGTCTGGTAATTAATTCTGCATCCAGAAACAAGCACAAATTTGGCACTAACCAAAGATATCAGACATGCTGTTTGGAAGGTCAGTAGGTTTTACCAGATGATTAAAAAAAAAAAAAAAAAAGGCGCAACATTATAAACTAACTGAAAAATTCTGTGAGGTCTCCAGAACTCATTATCATGTTCTTCTGTCATAGACATGGACAGAAAAGACCTTCTACCAGAAAAGGTCACGTTCTTTCCTCCACCTTCAAGGCTGTGCGCACAGTGCTCTGTACCTATGCAGCTCACAGAACTGCCGCAAAAGAAAGGTGGACTGGGGATACAAAGTGACATCAGCAGGCAGAACAAGATGACAGAAGGAAAAGGATCTTGCTGTCACATTGAATCAGGATTAAACTGTGGCATATGGTAACTGCACATGAGATGTTATACCCTTTTGGCATGGACCCTGGATACAGAAGTGGAAAGGGAGAGTCTGTGTTTAGTTATTAGTCCCTGCTCTGCATCAGGGTAAGAGAACTGGGTTGGAAAATAGTATTTAGCTGAAGCTGTAGGATAGAAATGAACTTTTTAAATCACTTGTCAGAAAAACCTAAAGAAATCTTTCAAAAAAAGATGTCTATTTCCTTTTTATTTCAACTGAGAATAATTTTGGATCTCCCAGCCACCTCACATCATTAAAGCTTGAAAAGGGTAAGAGATTCATCTTTTGCTCTGCTTTCCCCAGGGGAGTGTCCATACCAACAGTTCTTGCAGGCAGAGCATCACTGCACATGAGACTCCTGAAATGAGGCACAGCTGGGTGGCTGAAGCCAGCTTTCAAGAAATGGCTGGCAGAGCAGGTCTCAGGCTAAGGCAGGAAAGAGCAAGTGAGATGAGAAGGGAGCTAAGCCAAGGTTTCACTGGAAAGCTTGGCTTCCCCATCTGCCCTTTTGCTTAACTGCAGCTCTGCTTTCATGTTCACCTCAGTAGTTATGGACTTTCCTTTAAGAAGTAACTCCAGTTTTAGTGGCACTAAGTTTCTAGCATGCTTATTTCCTATGACCTGCGTGTTGCTCTGTTTTGGTATGTATTAAATATAGGATAGTCAAGATTCACATTAACAAAGTCATTTATTTAAAAAAGACCAAACAAATTAAGTAAAAATAAAATTAGCAAAAACATCTTGGTAACGTAAAAGAAGATAAAAGAAATTTAAAAAAAAGTAGACAATAAGAATATAATTAGTACTATGCAACTTGTGGTGAGATTTCCAGTTTTGATCATTAGCATTTCTACAGCCCAGGAATAATGAGGATAATGGGGTTCTTTTCTTTAACTGCAATCATAAGGTATGGAAATTAAAGAAATCTCTAAAGGTTCTGAAAGCTGAAACTATAAAAATAATGAAAGTCCTTTTGAACCCTGGAATCAAGTAATGACATGCACTTTTTCTGAGGGGAAAAAAAAAAAGCAGTGTCCAGTACTATGTCAAGCATCCTGCTCTGGGTGTGTAATACACCCTTCAGCTCCCAGCCTTATTCTGATCATGGAATAAGCAAAAGCACTGATGCATGAGGGTCTAAGTTTTTACATGGCAATGCTGTCTAGTTCATATTTTCTGCCCTCACAAATATTTTATTTTTTTCCATACAGGTCATTTGAACTAATGGTCCCAGCTTTAGAGGGAGACAGACATGAAACATGGACCTCCAAGGTACTGAACATGCTCTAAATGTGAGAATAATGTGCTACTGAACCCTCTGCTTTATTTTCTGAGGTGGAATGACTCAAGGAATCATTTTAAGATTAGAGGAAGAGCAGGGAAGCAGCACTTGTGGCTCAGTGGCAGGAATTTTAATAGGAACTTGGGTTGGAGACCTTGAAAAGAACAATATTTCTGATGTACAATGTAATTTTTCTATTTCATTTATAGGAATTCCAGTAGCTGTTTTCTCAGAATTGTTATATATAATTTATTTTAGAACACCTTTTCATTGCTGAAGTGAATTATTTGCTATAAAAGACTTTGTAATGACATTTTTGGATGCCTCTGTGAGAAATAAGGCAAACATATTATGGCATTCAAGATACATAAAATTTAATTCTCACTGGACATGCAGAGTGACTTCATCTGTGTATTAATAAAATTGTCCTGTGAACAGCAGCAGAAATGTAATGATTTCTTGCTAAGAGTCCTAGGCAAGGCATTTTTAAAAATTCTATCTTAACAAATAAACCAGAAATTAACAGTGTCTTTTGAAAGAAAAACAGTAATAAAATCCTCTTTTCAGACAACAATAAAAGAAACTAAGTGGATTCTAAACCACCAACATGAATGTCTTTGCTTTTTTTCTATTTTAATCTTAACCAAGTGATAGAATAAAAATATTCCCTTAAGTCAACAGTAAGAATCTACATGTGGGGGTATTTTTGAGAGACTTTTGGGAAAACCCCTAGTTGAATAGAGAAAGTATAAGGATGGAAAACAGCCATATCCCCAAATATACTTTTTTGCTTCTTTACTTTTTTACTTAGTAATGATTAGGAAATGCTTGGAAATTCAAATGAGCACCATACTTGGTAATCTAGTATTTTTTCTTATTATTATTTTCTGCATTTTGAATATTGCTTCAATTCACCTCTATTGCACAAGATCCAGGTCACCTTTACCAGGCTAAACTGTCATCTGAAAAACTGATAGCAATTGGAAGTAATTTTTCAAAGAGTAAAATTAGCTTAACTAAATAACTTTCAGAGTGTTTGAGAAAATAAGCCATTGTGGTCATACCTTTTGCACAGCTTTGCCTTTGGACAATGGCAGAAGGAATCCCCACATTACCCTCAGGAGTCTCAGACTTTTTGTTGAAGGATCACCTCTAAATATAAGAATATATATGTGCTCAGAGAAAACCCTTTAGTGCAACAAGACAGAATATGAGGTAAATACGTACATGGGAGCAGTAAACCATGTGGCAGCTTGTCCACTGGGAACACTGGGGAAACCATTTACCTAATTCCACATGTTGCTAATTCATTTCTGCAAAGGTTCCTCAAACTAATTGGTGTGTGAGCATTTTGATTGCAAATGTACTTGTAACCAAACCTGCATTTTAAGAGTTGCTCTTGCAATAGCTCTCAAAGTAGAGCACCTAATCTGTCCACTCATTATAACCTTGGTTGAAAAAGATCATATCAGCAGTGAAGGGAATGCAAAAAGTCAGTGGAATAATGAGATAATGCAGAAAAACCTTGTAAGGTTTACAAGACAGGAAAACCTCTGAAATAGTTCTAATGGATGACTGTGGCTCTAATAGAAAAAGTTATGTTTTAGAGCAATGCCAGCTGCAAATGAAACATAAAGCAAAAGCAAATATTTATGTATATATTTATGTAACATAAATAACTATATGCATACTTAATTGCAAATACAGATAACTATAAGCTCAATTCTGACATCGAGTCACCTTAATTTTTTTTCCCTAATTTTACTCTCATCATAAGTCAGCTTATATTATTGGAATCTCACATATTAAGCACATACCTCAAAGAAAATACATTCAATTTTAGGTGTCATTGCTTTAGTTTATGTTTCTATGCTTACAATACTAAAATAGCTAAACATGTCTCAACATTAAGATTTTTGAAAAGCATAGGAAATAATGGGATTTGAGTAAAAGAAAAAAAAATGGAGTTGCTTTAACTGGGCATCTTTTATACAAAAATTGCAGAAGGTGTAGATTAAATGGAAGTCTTCATTATTATTTTATTTTTAATTAACAATTATTATTTTTTATTCCTTCCTCTATCTTTCCTTTACAAATGGTGGAGTGTTTGGGTACTAATAATTTATTTCACAATTTTGGACACTGTGGTGACATTTAGGTTGCATCTTCTAAATTTATGTCCAAAAATCCGCCAGGATATTCTGGAAATACTTAATCTAAAAGTATTTTGGAAAATTCATAAAATAGTATAAATTATTAAAAAGTATTTTTTGGCACCAAACAATAGAGAAGGGAAAGCAGGGTTGCCTAAGCATTTACAACAGTGATAATGGAAGAAAGGTTTTCCACTTAATTTCTGGTTTGATAAGGAATGAAATAGTGATTTTGAATATATTATAGATGAAGGAAATTTAACAGATACTAAAAGGATTTGAAGTTTTGTCTTAGTTTGACCTTTCTCTTTTCTGTCTTCTGTCTATCTTTGTGAGTAAAATAATTCACAGAAGTTCAGGAAGATTACTTTTGTGCAACAGGGATTTAATCATGTAATTTTTCTGAATTGTAACTCAGTTAAAAAAGATATATAGCACAGAGAAACAGAAGAAAGACAGAATGAAGAGAAAATTAATCTTTTCTGTTAAGGCCATGTACAACATTATAACAAATACAAAAAGGAAGGATTTGCTGCAATAATAATTCCTATTACTAGCCTGATAAGCATTTAAAAAGGTCAGAATCTTTATGTATACCATCCAAATTATCCTCTGCTGATACAAAACAAGAAAATATTATTTGGCATGTTGTTTTCTCAAAGCTAACATTTCCAAACATTTTGAATCTTTTAGAATAGCATATATTGTCTGAGGCATCCCAGGATATCTTCACTGAGCCTAGTACTTTCAAAGTTGAGTGCAAAGGAGGCCAAGAAGAGGCTAGTGTACCATGGAAATGTCATTAAAATCTGAGTATCAAGAACAAAGTCACTTCAGTCCTTAAATCCAAATATCTTGGATTAAATGGACCAAACCCAAAACCCATAACCACAAAGCAATTAACAACCACTCAACAAAGAGAAATATTTATTTAGGAGAATTTAGTGGCTCTGTCAGGAGTTCTTTGCTGTACGTCCAGTCTAAAAATGGCTTTGCAGAACTCACTGTGGACATCACAAAATGCCTTCTGAATTAAGTGCAAAGATGCAAAGAGGTTTAACTGAGCTGGGAACAGTTTGCCTTTGCCTGATATACAAACGGAAATTCCTGAACGTACATGGTGTTGTCTTTGGATGCCTAAATGTGTTAAAAATTCAATGCTAGCAGGCTATTCCAAAGCACCTGTCAGAAAGCTTCTGGCAGACCATGGCATTCTGCCCAAACTCCTCACACAGCTTTGTGACCTCCTCCAACAGACTGAAATTCTTCCCAAAGCTATGGGATTTGTACATTTTATCAAAACTGTTGAAGAAGGTAACAGTCATCTAGACATGTGTGTCTTCACAGCCATATAAATATAGTAGTCTATGAGCAAATATAGAACATTCTTCGTATTCAGACTCTTGATTACTACATGAGTCAGTGCTAAAAATAGTTAATCACTTTTTACTCTTCTGCAATTGACAGACCAAATGTGACAAAGATTAGCTGTCATAATGTGTTAAACATGCTTTAAAGTTCCCACTGAAATGTATGATTCAGCTGCTTTGATATGCACATTTTGCTGAAACAGCACAATTATTTATCTTCAGAAAAGTGTACAATTGAAAGAGCAAAGTCTGCTTTTGATCACCACTTTGAAATCTTCATTAGCACAGTTTTATTCAGAGCTGCAGCTGCTTCTCTTTGGTGGTGGAAACTAATCAATCAAACCGCAAACTTACTTCTGAAAGACTACAAAGCAGCAGCCAAGTATCAGTATATTTTTGGTGTGGCTTTAAAGCACACTAATAAGGAACAGAATATGTAATTCTCTTTATACTAAATACACTATTTACAGCAATGACAGTTAATTAACAAGTAAAACACAAAAGTAAATATTTGGCAAGATTACAACTTTTAAGAAAAGAAGTGTAAATGAACTGCTGGGGCAAGTAACAGATGTTTCCATAATGTGTACCTGACAGGAGGGGTTTTTAAATGAGGTCAGTGACAAATTCTTTAAACTATATTTTTATTTTAATTCAAGTTAGAAAGGATTAGTAACTTGTCCCCTGTGATAGCCTCTAATTTATTAACTGGAAGCTGCACTATAGCTGTTGGTTTTTATCTCTTGACTGCCTCAGGCTACTGACATAATTGAGACTGCCAAAACCCAGAATTAACTGGAAGAAAGTTGTGAAGAAATTTGTCTGGTTTTCCATAAGCAAATGAACTAGCATGACCAAAAATTCTAATGTTAACTTTATCTGGACAATGTTGTCTTCCATCACTTATAAGGAAGATGATAACTCTTTATAAAACCTTGATGAGGATTTATGACTATACTGCAAGCAGAACATTCTATTTTACATGCTCCTTTGCATGAAAATGTTATATAATCTCAATTAGCTCACCAGAACAGTGCAGATGTCAACTCTGGTTATATATTAATTGGCTAAAATACATATGGGACAGGTGCAGATGTTTCTATATGGCCATGTGGTGCACAGTGGAAACACTCTCAACAATAGAGAGAATAGAGCTGGAAGTAAAGACACATGTGGGGATGTGTCAGCAAAGACACACACTGCATTCCCAGAAAAGGAAATTATAAATTATTCATGGGGGAAAATACAGTAATTTTTTAATAATTAAGAGGGGCAGAGTTAACTTCCTCAGTCAAGGTTCACCTAACTCTTCTGTAGCACTCACTGAACTCTGGTTTACGAACAGAAAGGCAAACACGGCCACAAAGACAACTTGGTTGGTTACAGATCCCAAGATACACCAAACTATGCCTAGAACAAGCTTTCAAGGGCCTGACAGGTGCCCCTCAATCACCTGGGGCCTGGCAGTGAAGCAATGAAAAATGGAAAAAGGAAGGGAACTTTGCAATGCTAAGTATCAAACACTGTAAATAATTGGTGTAAAGCTGTTGTTGCATGGAAATTTCAGAGAATGTACATGGCTCCTTGCTTTACTTACATGCATTCATAATAAGTAGAGTAACAGTGAAGACAGCTGAAGCACCATATTGTTTGTTCTAGAACATGTTTAAAGATGGAAAAGAAGCTGGTATTTACATTTATCATTTTTAGTCTGGTGACTGAGAAGCTGCAGTGATTTTAGGAAATCTTTAACATTCTGCAATCACTGAGTTGATTGACAGTGTCAATGCACTGTGAAATAATGCAAAATGACAATAAATTCTCTTGGAGATCTTCAGGACAAAATCCTTGCGTACTCTTGTCTCTGTTCTCTGAAAACAAACTGCCGACTAATGAGATTTCCCTTATGTTTTATGGTGACCTGTTTTATGGTGCCAAACCCACAAACTGGTCATTATCCATGGTGTTCTCTTCTCAGCTTCAACGAAGAAGACACAATAAATGACCTGAACCTAAAAACTGTGGTCTGAGCATATTACAAGCCACTGAAAAAAGCCTTTCAAAACGGAAACAGTCAGCATGAAATTCAATAATACTTTCTCAGAAGAACATGTGCAAGTGAATAATCCTTGTTCTGATATGTAGTTCAGCAAGCTCCTGGGATAAGTATAAGCTATGTGAATGAAGAAAAATTTGTAGCTTCTCAAAGAGTGATTTTTATTTATATAAGGGGTATATGAATAATGAGATAAAGTCCTCCCTTTTATTTCCCCCTCCAAGATTGTTTTCAAACAGTTATTTGGTTCTGCCATAGACAATCTAATAAAAGAAAATATATTTTTATTCAGACACTATTAAAGTAGCCTGTATAATTTTTTAAAGCAATTTGCAACAGACATTTTATTGCTCCAGAATTTTCATAGATGTCAGCTACTATAAAATAATGTGTATGTTACTCACAAACACAGGCTGCAGAAAAACAGTTTTTCCTGAAATCCTGATCTCATTCTGTCATTCAGAAGGAATTCTCATTTTTCTAATATGTAGAAATCTTCAAAATTAGCACAACATGTACAACTATGATCAGAATATGTGTTAATTTAAATGAACAGCATGAGGTCCAGCAGACTTTGACCCTTTCACTGATATTCCTTTGAGGATAATATAAGTAATGAATGGGGGGTGATTTAATTAAAAAAATGAACTCTTCCTGGTTATGCATGATTAAGTTCACAGACCAATAAGGATTACCACTTCACATTTGCTTGTTTTAACAATGCTCCATGGACCTGTAGAACTGCTTGAGGAAAGCATTTTCTCATGTAAGAGCCTACAGAATTAGTGGTGGATCCCGAATGGCTCTGAAAATTGCTGGTATGTAGAGAATATTTTTAGGTGAAAAATAATCACAGGCATTAAAAATCATTCTGAGACTTTCAAATCAGAAAACCAAAACCAAAACAAACTCAGTCAGGCTTTTGGTGTCATCGTTCCCATAATGCACCTCACCACCAAATCTACAGCACATATAACTGTGTAAATACAGTAGGATTTCTTAATATTTCCTATCTCTATGTGATTTCATATGTATGCTGGCAAGTCTGGATTGAGAAATAAAAATGCCTTTTCTCATATATATCTCTCTCTATATATCTATATCTATATATATCTATATACCTATATCTCTATTCAGTGTACAGGTGATTCAGATAGAGAGAAATTAGATTGTCCCAAGCACTGGAAATTAGTTTAACAGCTAACAATTAACTTAATTCATATAATATTGCCCTGGTTTAGGTTTTAAAAGTACATAAGGATAGGTAATGATGTCCTCAACACATGCAACTGAGAAGGAAAGAAAAACATTCTCCCAGGTGAAATTAAATAGTGTTTATAACCTCATGAAACACTTCATTGACACAGAACTATAAAGCTGTAGCAAAAAGCCCTAAAGTTAATGCAGCATTTATGCCCTTCAGCTTCAGGGAAATAAAACGTAAGCAACTAACTTAATCAGCTGATTTTCTTCTGGAGTTCCTAGCATCTTAACATCCTAACAAGGGGACAACAGTTAGATGTGATGAAGCCCTTGTAGAGATGCTTATCTGCCTGTTGTGAATATTGCAGTAGTTAGCCACCATATTTTTGTGTTCAACTCCCAACACAGAAAAATAGTCCATAAGACTCCTCAAGCATATTAAACTATTAGACTCTCAAATATATTTTACTATATATCAGAGTTGTATTGTAATCAGCTAGTGATCATTTTACCAATGAAACCTCCCTGGGCCACAGTGTGTAATTGCTGAAGTGTTCTCACTGTTACAAAGATATGCTTAATATTCACATCTAACATCTGAGCTGCAGCTCAATCACATTACCTTTTCAATGTACTAGGTAGAAAACTAGAATGACTGACCCATCTCCTATATTTTTAAGGATCTCTTAGGTATACCACAGAATCATAGACTCATGAATGGTTTGGCTGAAAGGAACCTTAGAGATCATGTAGTACCAACTCCCTTTGGACATCTTTCACTTGACCAGGTTACCTATCCAACCTGGCCATCCCTGAAGGAAATTGAGAGACAGGGGGAGGACAGGGAAGGGAACTAGCTAAAGAATACAGTGAGATTTGATAGAGACCTTAGAACTGCAAAGATTTGATCTGAGTTCGCTCTTCCTCACAAGAAGAGACTCAGCAGACTAAAGTGTTGCTGACTTGGCAGGAAATAGAGGACAACATTTTGCTGAAACAGAACCAATAGTTGTGACAGGAAAGCTGGCAACATAGAGTTGCATCTACTTACTATCTTATAGAAAATTATACTTTTGTCTTCCTCTCAGCTTCTAAGGAGACTCCAAGAAATTAATAACCAGAAAAACATTTGTCAAAACTCAGCCAAACTGTGGTTGCATTGATGTTTGTGAAAATGTTAGGAAACACCTTCAAAGACTATGGTGATGGCCTAACTTTCAAAGATGGTTATGCCTACACCTGCCCTCCGACATCTTCATGATAAGTTGAGGGTTTGCTTCTCGATTCTGCACTAGTAAAGGCTACTTGGATGCCAACAGCTCAGGCCTGGTCAAGACTTCATACTTTCCCATATTTTGTGCCATGTGGCTTGATTACCCCAGCTCAGGTACAAAAGCACCCATCGAGAAGACAGCCACAATGAGCACAAAATGCAAAAGGTATTCTGCTTAGCAACCATGAGAACACATTATCCCTCCTTATGCACACTTTCTCCCAGATGATTTAAGAGATATCTCTATCTCTCTGTTCTGATATCTAAAGCCATTTGTGGGAGTTGCCTTCCCCTGGCAGCTATCATCCCACTCCTTCTAACCTTCTGCTGCATTGTCCCCTAATAATCAAACTGCTGACCCACACCAAGGCCCATAAGTACAGGGGGCAACCTTTCTGTTTCAGAGAGAGTGGAGAATGACATTTCTGTTGTCAAGATGCAAGGGGGACACTGAATAGCACAACTTCCAGAACTGAAATTTTGGTATTTCCAAAACACAACAATCCTTTCAAAATCCTTACAATAGATTAAACCCCAGTCTCATCTTCCCTGACATAAATGATCAAACAATGAACTAATAAAGCTAATTTTATAGGCTAGAGATATTTTTATTATAAATCCAGACAGCTTAACTTTGCATAATATAATCTGAGTTCTTTCACAATACAGGGCAGAAAATTTAATTGTATTTCTTTCCACTTGAAATGAATTTATCTTCTCTACATATTAAAAAAGCCTCATTTAAAAGGTATGAAAAAAAAGGAAAAAAAAAAGAAAAATATCTAATTTTTATTCTTTCCAGTCAAAAATTCATACATATTCAGGAATTCAGTGTTTTGATAGAGTCTAGGTTCACTTTATTCTCCATGCTACAGCTCTTACTCAAAATAGTCTCTGCCAATTAAGAGGTGTATTAAAAAATTACTACTTGGCAAAATCAATTTTTCATGTGCTAGACTTCTAATCTACAGCCCTCTAGAACTGGAGGTTCAGAAAGTATGTGGAAACAATACAAAGTTAGAGGCAATGTAAGTTTACTTATTTATCAGACACAGAACATAATTTTTAATTACATGTAATGATGCAGCCATTTATAGTGAGATACAATCAGCAAATTTGAAAACATTTTAATTAAAAAAACATAATGGTGCCAATTACATCAGTCCTAACTAATTTTTTTAAATAAACAAAATGGTAGTAGCAAATTACTGGATCCAAGTACACTAGGCCCTGAAAAAAACACAGACATCTACCCATCCTCTTCAACTCCCTCATTTTTAGACTCAAAAGTGCTTTGCTTTATTAGATTAACACTAGAAGTTTTACTTTTATTCAATTAAAAATCTTCAAGTAATTTGAGAAGACAGAGCTGCAACAGAAGGTTTTTCTACATCTGTGACTTTCTACATGGCAGAAAGCCCTGTTTTTCCTTGCCCTGGTGCAAGACAATTCCCCTGCCACCCAACTCGGTGGATGCCCTGCTTCCCATGGTCCCAGGCTGTGCTGGTGATGACCCTGGCTGAGGCTTGGCCACTTCCTTTGCCCAGTCTGCAGCAGCAACCAAAGCAAAGCCACCAGTAGCTCCCCAGACTTTTTATACAGAAATGAATATATGCACACATGCACTGATAAATAAAAAGTCTAAGCTTATATTTCACACTGGTCTTTTAGCCTTTTTTTTAAAGACTATGCTACTGAGAATTAAAGCCAATCTTTCATCTTCTCTGTTTTCCTGTAGACAAAACTTGTTAAATTTTCATTGCGAGGATCTAATAGTATGGAAACATTTATTGGAGAAAAGAAGTCTTATAACCTTAGTATCTTTATTTGATACTTTGTTCTCATCCTACAAACACATTAACCATAAACACAAATGGGCCATGCTTTCATGATTTACTGAAGTTGTTTTTGTTATATTATCCCTGTTTCCATTTTGAAGAGTTTCATGAGTCATTAAATCAGCCAACAGTGCACACACAATAGAATGTCAAGCAAAAGGAAATAATTTAAAACAGATTTAGTTTTGTTAATAATACCAACAACAGAAAACTCACTATAAATGTTAACTTCTCATTAGAAATGGATTTTATCTCTATGTTGACTTTTAAGTCTTTTTCTATGCATTGTATACTCACACCTCCACATCAACAGAAGATGTTTTACTGCTCATTGTTGGGCCGTTTACAACCCACACTATACTAAAATGCACTTACATTGTAACTTATAGGGGTACAATTTTTACACAAATACAGGAATATTGTACAAATCTGAGAATATTTTTATTAAATTCCATAGGCAATTAACACACAATGTGATTCAACTTAAGTACTAGCAATGGGATATAATAAAGACTGCAAAAGCAAACTGTTTAGATTAATGTAAAGCTTGGGTGCTGGCAGTGTAATTATCTTTTGCAATCAGCTGTCATTTTTGTTTTCTTTAAGTGGTAAAACATCTAATAACTTTTTTAATTTCCATAAATAATTTTCAGAGAAGAATGGCAAGCACAAAGATACATAGCAAAATGCAGAGATAAAACTCTGTTGTACCAATGCTACTGTTTATTTCTTTACCACAAATTTTGGCAATATTTGGCATTGCAAATATTGATACTAGTATATGATTATCAGACACCAGAAGTCTGTTTACTTAATAATATACACATTTTAAATACAAAGAAGAAAAAAGCTAAATTATCTCTGAGATATTCAGAGGGATACATTTATAAAAGAATGTCAGAGTTAAATATCTAGCTCTCCGATTAGCATTATACATGTTTGAGGGTTCTTTCAACATTTTCTGAAGGATACATTAAAAGCTTCTTGTGATTTTTAAATTAATTCTTCACATAATTCCTATAAGTCATTCTTTTCTATAAACCCTAAGAATTTGGCAAGCATACCATGATGTAAAAATATATGACAGATGAGTACTAGTAGGAATTTCGGCAGAGGCATAAGTGTAATATGGGCTTGGGGGAAAGCTTGCAGAGTAATAGATAAGACCAGAGATATTCAGAAAAGCCTAAAGCCATTTTTATATGTAAGGAAGTGTTTATCATCATTAATGCAGTCATGATGAAATGTGGGTTAAATAGAACCACACTTGTCTAAATTAGCTTAGAAAAATCATTCTGTATGCAAGGGATGACTTGGGAGAAAGTGTGTTGTATTTCCAGACTGATGCTGTGCCTGGAATTCAGAAAGGGGGATAAATGGTACTATGAGATATAATTTAAGTACATTTTCAAGTGGTTTTGATGAAAGTATCTTCACACACAAAAAAAAGTTAGATATATGACAATTATATGTGACAGACAATTGGTGTTGGAGTAGGCTCATTTATCATAGATTAATTTCTGTTCAAATTGTAAATGGAGACATTTATGTCTCTGAACTTTTTTTAAATAGAAAAAATCTGGATTGATCTGAATGGCAATTCTCAACTTGCTGGTACATATCTGAGGTATAACAAAATACTCCATAACCACTTTCAGTCTGCGTAGTTTGTCTAACTTTTGTCAGATTAACAAAATCTTAGAGATTAACCAAAATCTTAAAGATTTTTAGATACTTAGCATACAGAGATATTTTCATAGCATCATAGAATGATTTGGGTTGGAAACCACCATAAAGATCATCTAGTTCCAACCCCCCTGTCGTGGGCAGGGACACCTTTCATTAGATCAGGTTACTCAGAGACCTATTCAACCTGGTCTTGAACACTTCCAGGGATGGGAAGTGACCAACCCGTTCCAGTGCCTCACTCACAGTAAAGTATTTCTTATTATCTAATCTAAACCTACTCGTGTTCACTTTGAATCCCTTCCCCCTTGCCCTGTCACCATATGCTCTTGTAAAACGTCCTTCTCTATCCTGCTTGTAGTCTCCCTTTAGCTACTGGAAGGCCACACTTATGTTACCCCTAAGTCTTCTCTTTCCAGGCTGAACAATCAAAATTCTCCCAGCTTTTTCTCATCCCTCTATTCATCTTATTGGCCCTCCTTTAGAGTGCAAATGTATTCACATTACAAGTATTTACATTACATGTATTTCCATGCATTTACCTCCACGTATTTACATTATCGTGAAAATAATCAATGTGTAGTTTATATACAAATGCAGCCGAATGAAAATAACAGGAGCAATGTAGTACAGATGGATGGAAGAGGTGTCAAAAAAACCCCAGGTGGTGCTGAAGGTCTGACAAACACACAGACACACTTCAGGGTTTTGTTTTGAGCAAGTGGCTGACTGCCCTTTTTGAAACACAAACAAATCCTTTCAGATTAGCCCTATTCTGATACCACAGATCTATCAGTGACCATTTACAGCTTTTACAACTGCTGTGCATTAACATGCGCCATGCAATGTGAGAATAGTTGTTTATTTGTTGTAAGACTACCTAAGCTCGCAGCTCCTCAGGGTTTTTCTTAAGCCTTTTCTCACCAGTGTAGCATTTCAACAAGGTAGGTAATACTAAAACTCCTTTTTTGGCTTGCTTGGACTAAGATGTTTTGAACATTTTTGTCATAATTCTGTACAATGTCCCAGACTTCTAGGTTACTGCTTGAGCAGTCATGGTTCAATAACCATAGCATAAAACCAGTAATGCAATTAATTTTGAAATGGAGCTGATCACAGTGTCTCTTCTTCTTCGCACCTACACAAGTCATAAGACTTATGAAAACTTTAAGGGTACTGTACATCATCTATGATGACATTTGCATTTACATCACACTTTTAGTTCAGTGCATTCTTAGTGAATAATCAATGTGTAATTTTTTATTTTATATTCAAAAATCAAGCAAATAACTTTACTGTGATATAATTTTGTCTAGCCTTACATTTCATGAAAATAAACTAAATAACTTTACAGTGAAATAATACTGCATGTTAAGAGTTTGTTGAAAAAATCCCACTAAATTTAAGAATTAATTTGAAAAACAGTGAATAACAGCACACACAAATTGTTGCATGACAAAAGAATAAATAGAAATAGAACCTGTTACTCATAATTAATGGCTATTTAAATGTGACATTCAGATAACTGATAGGTCAAACATGTAGATGAAATATCACTCCATAACATGTGAAACATAGTTGTAGAGAAAGTTACTCCTGAGCCCAGTCTTTTAATTGTAATATATTGGAACTGTAGCACATACTAATTAGTGTCCACAGTTCATTGCAAATACAGCATTCTTGTAAATTTTTAAAAAATGGGAAAAGCTTTAATACTATTTTGATTTTTTCTGCTGTATCTACATTCATTATAGCTTTTTTTATGCATGCTGTTTAATATAGGCATACAGCAACATAACAAGTAATACTGATCTGAAACCCAGTGTGTAATACTTTAAACCACTTTCCCTTATTTCCACAGAGACTGTTTTACTGTAGTGTCTAAATCTTCCATGCATCTCATGTAAACCCCTGAGGTTAATCCAGCAGATGGTTATTTTGAAGATATAGTATAATCTGCTCTGGGTTTACAGGTCTTGAATAGTCCCTTTTGTTAAACCGGAAGAAAAAGAGAGATTTATCAAGTGTGATATTTTGAAATGTTGCTGATTGCCTGTCCAGTTAGCACTGCACTAAGGGCATGCCTGTTATAACTCACACATAACATCCGCTTCTGAAAATCCAATAGTTTTCTGAATACATAAATAAAACTACTGGACTGATACAAAAAAAGTTTAAGACGACATATGTGAGGAAAAAAAATGGCAAACCCTCTATAAGAGAAAACATCTGAAATGACGCCAGTATACAATACTCTGCAACAAACAGGATTTCTCCCCTTCCCTCACTCCCACTTTCCCAGCAGCTCCATCTTTGGCTTTCACCAGTTCCTATTTGGACTGGCAGTGACTGTCCACAGGTTCAGTGAGAGCTTTATCAGACTGTCAGTGATTTCAGCATTTTAAATTATTCTGTGTTAAATTATTGTAATACTTGTGCTGAACAATGCACGGCTAGGTTCTCTGCACTCTAGTGTTCCAGAGAAAATATGAACAGAAATGAATACAGTAAACAGGAAAAAGTTATTGGAAAGCACTATTTCATAACAGTGAAATGTCTCCAAAACCTACTGAAAGATGGCATTTGAGACACAGTTTTGTCTTACAATGTATGTTTAAACTTCAAGTTTTAAAATGCAATTATTTACATTGGTTTTATCATTCTATACCCTTATTGTCACTAGCTTTTACTCCTATTAGCACTAAATATCATTAAAATATTATTTCTGAGATTTTATTTAAAATAAATCAAATCATCTTAGTTTTTCATTTGTAGAGTAATGTGGAGTAGATGTTATTTGTTAATACTGACTATATATAATAAATAATCTATGGCAAAATGCAAATCTGTCTTGACCTTCTCTTTATGAGCTGTATTGTTACAGAAGTGACTACTTATAGGTTGTTCCAAATTGAAATTGAATCTATTCAGCAAGTTTTCATCTCTGACATCTTAAGAATCACAATATGTTAGAGGCTTGCAACGAAATATTTCTTGCTACAGTTTCTGATTATTGCAGCCAGCTACAACTTTTAGCTTGAACTGCTTGACAAGCACTGTGCATCGGTTCATAGGAAAATCACAAAAGCAATGATAATTGCATTTTAAAAATAAATAAATATTTTTGAGAATTAATCAATGTTTATACTTAATATTAAGTTCAACTACTTAAGTGTACTCTTGAGGTATGAAAAACTACATATTTAGTTTTGCAAAAATTGTATGAAAATTCAAGAGTACCTTCTAAGACTTCAAGGAAAGCAGAAACTACCTCTCAAACTTTATGAACCTGGATTAGCTCTTTTTGCAGTTTCCTGACTGAGTTAAATAAAGCACTCAGCTAAGAGCAGATGTGTAATCTGCAATGGAAGTGGGGGCAGGGGAACTGAGAAGTAACATTATTTAGTTGGTTTTCTCGTTCATAGTCTAAAGAATAAAGCCTTTCATTGGCTGCAGTACTCATGACTCCTTCAGAATTTTCAAGGCTCATTATTTAACAAATGATTTAATAAGTTATTCAGACATTAGGCTGTACAAGACATTCAAAACCCAAGAACGAAAGAAACTAAATATCTTATAAGGTAGAAAAATTATTAATTAATAACATCAGTTTCAATATGATTTCATGAAAATGTGTTTTTGATGTGCACATTTAGGAAGAGTTATCCAGAGAAATACAAACATCCTTATTAAAAAACCACAAAAAATCTGTATATATTGCAAATTTTATTCTTGAGGCAGTAGCTTATCAAAACATTGTACAGAAGTTGTTAAAAAAAAAAAAAAGAAAGAAAAGGATCCTTGCCTTAAGTATGCCTTATGAACATTAGAAATGTAACTTAAAATGTAACAGAGCCTGCATTCAGGGTTACAATAGTTCATCCACTAGCAGATGTTTTGACAGGATGCTTATACTCCAAATACGACTGCTAGAGAGAGTGAAAGAATACACAGTGCTTTAGTGCTGGAGACTGAAAACCAAATGAAATTTATATGGGTTCATGCCCTATTTAGGACATGTATTTTTAAAGGAGACTTGCAAATATCTTAGACATAACTAAAAGGATCTTTAAAGACAACAAACTTTCATTGTATGCCACCACTGAATAATAATTATTCAATAGTATGATATTCTAAAAGACCACAAGATATATAGCATAGATGAAGCTTGAGCTCGCAGGGCATTTTTGTGCTGCCCTGTGCAGGTGTGGGTGTGTGTGAGAGAATTGGGGATATCCCATCAAAGGTTCACACCAAAATCCCGCAGCATAGTGTGTCAAATTCTAGTAGGCATTCCAGGAGGAATTCATCTTTCCATTTTGGTACTTCTGGTGAAAGCCAGAAGGTGACAAAATTAAAAAAAATATTGGGGAAAAAAAAAAGGAAGTGGATTTGTGTTTGGTTTTGGTTTTCTTGGGGTGGGAGGAGGAAAACCTCCAACAAACAACCACAGATGAAACATGGAAGACATTAATTTCCATCTTATATGACTCCACCTGTGTCTGCCAGAGCAAAAGTCCATGCTGTTCCCCACATAGTTCATTGATTGCTGGAATCTGAGGGACATTCAGGGTTACCCTGTCCCAGGCGCCAGATTCTGCACCTGTAGTGGGGCAACTCTGGGTCTACTTATAAACTGGGTAATGAGGCACTGGAGAGTAGGGATATGGAAAGGGACCCAGGATTCGTGGACGATGGCAAGTTGAATCTGAGTCAGCAGTGCCCTGGCAGCCAGGAGGGCCAAACTTGTCCTGGGGGGCATCAGGCAAAGCATCACCAGCTGGGCGAAGGAGGGGATTGTCCTGCTCTGCTCTGCACTGGGGTGGCCTCACCTTGGATATTGGGTGCAGTTTTGGGCAATGCAATATAAGAAAGATATTAAGCTCTTAGAGAGCATCCAAACAAGGGCTACAAAGATGTTGAAGGGTTTGGAGGGGAAGCTCTATGAAGCATGGCTGAGGTTGCTTGGCTTGTTCAACCTGGAGAAGAGGAGACTGAGGGGAGATCTCGTAGCAGTCTACAACTTCCTCACAAGGGGAATGGAAGGTACAGGCAGTGACCTCTTCTTTCTGTGACCTGCAAAGTATCATGAAACTGTGTTGGGGGAAGTTTACTTAAGGGTTTTCACCCAGAGGTTGGTTGCACACTAGAACAGGCTCAGCACTAATCCTGACAGAGTTCAGGAAATGTTTTGAAAACCTTCTCAGGCACATGATGTCATTCTTGCGGTTGTCCTGTGCATGGCCAGGAATTTGACTTCTATCAAACTCTTCCAGCTCAGGACTGCTATGAGATTTCTGGGGATTTGTTTGTTTGTTTATGTTTGTTTTTTCTGTAGTCACAGTTTTTAAGAATTGTTTATATCAATAAGTTTACTGGGCAACAAAGAGAGTGTTTTCACCAGCTAAATGTACAATATCAGATAATTACATATAATAAATATAGGTACTTAAATATATATATTAGCATTTAAGAAGGAATGATACATACCTATTCCAGAACAGTAAATCCCTTGTGTTTACTGTAGGAATCTGTAATCCAAGTCCCTAATTTGAATTTCTAACACATCTTTTAGTCAATTTCTTTGAGGAAATTTTGTCCTGCCTCTGGGCTCTCCTAGCACAGTTACTTTCCAGGGTGTGTTGAACAGAAATTGAACATTTTCAGCCTTCCTCAGGTATAATTTTCTAATTCTTTCCTGGTATGTTTCCAAATTTTCAAGTTTTCAGTCTATCTTGAAACACAGACCTACTCCTGGAGTTTATGCATTCTTTTTTCTTCCCTTCCTACTTTTAAGAGAACTCAAAGGAAGCAGACAGTAATACTTTCATTATATGTCCATATTCTTGTGCTCCTGGGCAAGTTTTTCTGGCTCTCATTAACCTTTCCTCTCCCCATGTGGGGATTAAGCACTCAATCGCTTGCTTCCACTCTGACAAAGCAAAATGTTGCAACCCTATTATTTTTTTTTTAACACTTACTAACAAAATCAATAAAAAATGGCCATGGAAAAGGCTATAAAATAGCTGGGTTTGTACAAACGAATTTGTACACACCATCTTTATCTTTTGGAGCTGTAAAGCCTATAATAAAACATTATGGCAAGGTTGGTAAAATGGTGAGATTATATACTGTTTATAATGATAACTTGTTATACAGAATGCATTTTGCCATTCCCTCTTGTAAACTGCTACCACGCTGATTCATTGGTCTTTCTGTCTAACTTTCATATCAAGAAAAAAACATTACAGTAGTCATATGTTCTTTGAGGTGCTTTACAGAATCACTGTGCTCTGTTGAATTAAAAATCTGTTAGAAGATCAGTGAACTACAGTGGAGGAACAGGGAGTAAAGCAAGCTTGACTAAATGTGTTTCTTTAGTCAGAATCTTATGTCCTTTCTAGAAAGCTGACTGGAAACTAAGTGCACACAGTAATCTCAACACATCTGTATAGTGAAGATAATTGTATATTTTGTGCACTTAAGTGCGCTCCTATAAATTATTCAAATATGTTCTTTCCACTTGAACTTTTCAAAAATATGTCTATGTAGACACTTAGTATTGCACTACAAAACTAGAAACTAGATTGCACTACAGCCAGATCAAGTCAGGTAGAATTTCTAGGCCCATCAACTGTATCAAATTGCTTTTCAGAAAGATGGTGGTCACCAGTAAACTACTAATTCTCATCCTCCCAATTTTCATAATAGATTAGATAAGAGTATTTTTAGGTGTTTATTATTATTATTTATTTAAGTATTTGAATGAAGAGAGAAGGCCGTCAAGACAAGCTAATAGCTTGGTGCTTGCTATGTCCCTGACAGATCCATGGGACCAAGGCAGTGTACCCAGGTCCAGAAGCAGTCTAGCTATTTCAATATGACTGTGTGCATACTGTTACATATTGCATGTATGTTTGCATCTACTGCCACCGTGTTGGCCAGTCACGTCAATCAGTATTTCTCCTTTCCTATGATTCTGCTAGCTACCATCCACCAAACTTTGTTCTTCTCGCTTTCCCACTTTTCATTATAATTTCTGATTCATATTTACTGCATATTTCTTTGTCCCTGATATGTGTTTTTAGTTATCCTACCTCCTACCTGCCACAAGAACCTTAATGAAACTTGATCTTACTATTAATTTTTCCATAGCTTCTACGGCTTCACTCTCAGAAAAAAATCTTCCTTATTGTCACAACCATTCCATGGCAAAAGTGGCTATCTTCTGTCTTGCCACAAGCAATTCTAAGTTTGTGCTAAGCTGACAATTTGTTTCCAGACCTTCCTCACCTCAGCACCTGCCATTCCCCCTGCTATGGCTCAGAATCCATATTTCCTGACAAGAAAACAGATTTAAATATCCTACTGCAGTTTATCATGCCAAATCTAAATTCCTCCCTGTATTTTTCCTTTAGTTTTCACTCTCCTCAGTTTCATCTTGCTCTAAAAGCAAAGTAAATGGCCAGCTCTGTCAAACAATGTTGCAGCTAGCTCAGAAATCTGGTTGCACCTAGCTGAGCAACATCAATGAGAAATGTTATTTAGAGATCTACCACTTCCTGCAAACCATTCTCCCACAGAGCTGATCACTCTTTGTATCCTTTCTCCTCACAGTACAAAGATGGTCAGGTTGCCTCCATTTTCTAAAGGGAAAGGCATTCAATGTTCCTCTCCAGCAACATGTTTTTTTATCCTTTCTCTTTGATTTCTGTGGGCACCGAATATTGCAATTACCTCTAGCAGTGTTTCTATGTATTATCACGAAACCACTAAAATAAAGTATACTCTGTGTATTATAATATTAAAGCAAGTGTCCCATTTTTGTTCTTTCATTTAATAGCTTCCTTAAGCCAACTTTCTTCTCCTGTCCTTGTTTTTCTTTCTATTCCAGTCTATCCTAAACATAAAAATATGATTTCAAATCTGTGGCAATTTTCTCCATGGTTACCAGAGTCCTCTTGGTCTTGTGCATTTTATGTTTAAATTATTTCTTTCATGAAAGCTTTCCACAGAAAGCAGATTTTCTTTCTATTGTTATATGGCAACATATCTCAGCATTGTTATTGCCCAAAAATTTACCACATGTAACTTCAGGCACCTTATACCTATACTAGAAAACCACATATCTCCTAATAGTCATTGCAGAAAAAAAGCCCAGATAAACCAAGTGTTTGTACTGTTCTGTTTCAGATGACTATTTTAGAAAGAATGGCTTGTGTCTTATTTCATCTGTAAAAAGAGTTTGTGTGGTTAGCTCAGATGTTAAAGTCAGGTAGCCCCATTCAGGATGTCAAAGCTAAGACCTCCATTTGACCTTTGATCAATGTTTTAGTGGATGCCCAGCTGTAAATTTAATTTCATTTACCTAGAACAAACTTTTGCACACTGTTCTTCCTTGCCACCTCGCTCTCATCATCAAAAATCTCTATCCATTTCCATCCATCCAGACTTTTTCCTTGGATATCAACTTCAAATCATATTTCTTACTCAATCATCAGATCTAGGTTATCTGTGTCTTGACAAGTTTTATTTTTACAACCAAGACAATTTTGAATTTAATTTTAATCTTTATTAACATAAATCCATTTTTTTCCATCTCAAATGCAAAGCTATTCAAGATGCATGTGCCAAATTCATAATTCACTCCTATTACTTTGATGGTATGAATCTCCTATTTTTATTTCTCTGTTGAATTCCCCTCTTTAGCCTATCATAAATGAAAGTAGAAACAAAGGGTTTTACTGTATATCAATAGCCTTATCATTTATCAAGGATTCACCTTGCACTTCCCACTCACAAAGTGCTCACAAAATGCTCACACGGCACTTCTCCCTCCATGTCCTCAAGGGCAGTTAACAATTTATAATTAACAATGACTTTACTGTTTCCTTGTGATTTATTATGTACTAATCATAATGTTATTATGGGTTCTTTTTCACCATTACATTGCAAGATATTTAGGGAAAGAAGAGTTTTTCTTCATTGTAAAAACACCTGTTAAGTGGGATCTGGACAAGATGTCCTATTGTGAAAATAGAAATATAAGATTATACAATTATATAATTAAAATATATTTTATTTTGATACACAATGTTTTGATACACACTACGTACGGCTGAAAAGATTCATACCAAAAGATCATTCCAAGATATGGGGAGCCTCAATGGATGTTCTGTGACCCACAGTTAAAGGGATTAGCTCAATAAATCATCTCTCTGAGTCCTACATATCGAATTGTCAACTGCTATCTAAAAATTAATTTTAGTAATGTTAGCAAAATACAATCCATAGGTATTCTGTGAGCTGTACTGCCATATTATGACAATTACTTTGATATAAATATTACATATTAATACAGTCATGAAAAGGTTATATTCTAACATGAATGCAGCATATTTACTTTCTAGGGTTCTTCTTGTTTGCATGGAGTTAAATTATTCCAGTATTCTGACCATGAAGTGAAATGCAAGTCCTTTTTAGTTTGTCTTTTTTACTAATAATTGTGATGTAATTTTGAACGCTAGTGCTAATGGCAAAATGAGTAGAAATGAGTAGAAAGCACGTAATTACTTGATGCATTTAATGAAATCAGAGAAAACAGTCCACAAGAGACAAAATACGTTTCAGAGTGATGAAACTTGTGATAATCTTTAGGTTTTTCATATCATCAGAATGTACAGTAAGAGTGTGATATCAATAGGCTGAGATCATGGGAAGATATAAACGTATTACACAGGAAGATTATCTGAAACATTTGTACAGGGAATTACTCTACCATGTTATGATGAAAAACATGAGATTCCCATGCAAAACCACAGAAAGGGCAAGTCAGTGTACGCTTAGATCACCTGTTGCCAAATTCACCCTGGTGGGGATTGACATCAAAGAGCTGTCATACACAGGTCAATTATTCATGTTCTGAGAGGAACTGTATTTCTGGTAACTAGCTTTAAATTCACAACTGGACTTAGTGTCAAGGTGCTTAACACAGTCTATGAGGAAACATCCACAAGGTTATCAGCCTGGATTTAAGAATAGCAGAGGAACTGTTCATGTATGGCTGGTCCATACAAGGGGGGCAGGAGGCACATGTACATGAGGCACATCCATGTTTCATAGGGACAGAGAAGGAAAGGAAATTTTAACTAAGATCTCAGGTACCATTTTTGAAGGGTGTCTTGATGGATCTTTCCTAATTCTAGTTACCTGCTGAGAGCTAAGGAAGGGGCCACTTGTGCAAATCAGATCAATTTCTATACTGAGGTTCTGTCACACGTATCATTAATGAATCCATTGATAATTTTCCCCTATAATTTTCTGAGTAGTCTGCAAAATGTACTGACCTGTCTCTGGGGATAGAGGGTGGAGACAGGAGGTATGTGAAATTTAACCTACAAGTCTCTGAGCTTTCAGGAAAAACTTTTTTTTTTTCCCCCCAAAAATCTAAAAATAAAACTGATGATTGATTAGAGATGTTTCCTTGCAATTTGTAGTCTGAAATATCTTAGTATATTAAATAATGAGGGCATTCCTTAAAACTTATGCTTATCATCAACCTAAATTTGAAATTAAGAAAATTATTACTTTCTTTAAAATATTTTTCACTATACATATAAATTAACTTTTATCTCCATCACAGTTTGTTTTCACAGCTGGTCTTTTAACTTCTAATACTCAATTTGGCTCCTGAAGAGAATATATATTTCAGATTTTTTATTTAATATTCAATCCCCTAACTCCTGTCAGAAACCAACTTTTAAATTGGAAAGTATATAGAAGTGCATTTTAATCATTCATTAAAACCCTTATGAGCAATTTTTAAGTACAAGAAGACTAGCAAGAAAAATCTGAAGTCACACCTGCTTCCATGAACTTATGGATTCTCACACAAGAATAATTTTGCAGTCTTTTCCAGCTTAGTTTTCAGAAACATTTTTCAAGTGTAATACTCTATACTTAAAACATATAAATGAAACGGTTTTCTTTTTAAGTACTTCATTTATATGAAGTGTGTCTTTCTTTCTTAAGATGGATTAATGTGGGTAGAATAATGAAACATCTTAAAATACTCTTAACAACATTCATATTCAAAGTTCATAAAACAAAGAAAGATTAATAGCCATTCTGGAAAAAAACATGCTGTATTGCAAGAAAAAAAGACCTTAAAATTTAAGATTTCAAAATAAAAAATAAAATTAATTGTAAACATTCTTTGTTAGAGGCAAATAGAGAGTCAAGAGAAGTAAAATAAGAACAATGTATGTGAACCTTATTGAAACTCACCTTATATAGATTTTATAGAATATAGAAAAAATATAGAAAGAATATATATATGTAATATACCAATAAATCTATACATACAAGATACTGCATTATTACATTAATGAGTTCTTATAACAATCAGCTTTGATAGGAGATGTGATCATCTGTTCTGCTTTGTTTTAATTTGTTTGTTCTTCCTTTCCATCAATTTCAAAACTAGAGCAATAATAAAAATGCATCATGTCACTTTGCTCTATATGAAATATATCACGTATGTAACTTGTCAACCTCTTTCAGAAGAATAAGAGATCCAGAAAAATCAAATATTTTCCTTAGTTATTTTAATCAATATTTTTCTCTTTTAGCAGCTCAAAAAAAGATGTTTTAATTTTCATTTTTTTCATTTTTCAGTTTTTATTTTGCATCTTGTTTGAATGCAAACCAGGAATTCAAAAACAATTTCCCATTCTCTTAGCTTCAACATCTGATCAGCACCTGAGCAACTTAAAAAATTATATCATGTAGAGGAAACAAAAAGGATTTTAAGTATAGGTTCTTTCATAATTACTTTCCATTTGTTTTGTTTAGGTTGTTGGGCTTTTGCTTGGTTGGTTAGTTTTTTGTGTTGGTTTTTTTTGTTTGTTTGTTTTGATTGGTTTGTGTGGTGTGGGGGTTTTTTTGTTTGTTTTTGGTTTTGTTTTTTTTTGTGGGTGGGGGTTTGTTTTTTAAAGTGTAGCTATTGGATAAGCATAATGCCTACAGTTTTCTTCTTTGCTTCTCCAAAGGAAGTATGGGAGCTGAAACTCATTAATCATGAAGGGGCTGTGCTTTATATTGTGACATTGATGGTGCAAGCCCCTAATCGATCAAAAGGACTGTCGGGGCATTTAACTCAGTTTGAGGTCTAGAGAGGAAAACCATACATTATTCAGAGGTGTCTGGAGATCAGGGGTCACAAAGACAGATTGCATGAACTGTAAAATTAAAGGAGTTGTAGGTTTTGACATGGATATGGTAACTTCAGAGAAGATGAAAAGTGTGGAATAACCATAATGAAATCTTTATTTATTTACCAAAACCACTGTGAAACAAGTTTCCGACCTCAGTGAGCTATCAGATAATAATGATATCCAGATGAAATTGACTTGGGGGATTTAAACTCATGACCTGAATGTGACAGATCATATATCCCACTCTGACTTGACAAGAGCAATTTGGCATTTGGAATTACTTTTTTGAAATAGATAAAAGCATAGTGATCTTTGCATGGCATAGACAGGGTTCACAAAATATATGCCAAAACCTTTGTGAAAATATGTTAATTTCCAGCAACTCTTTTGATAAAATGATTAAGAAATTGACAAATGTCCATCATGCCACAGACCTATTAGATATTTGCTTATGTAAGCTATGAATAGGATCCAAGTTGAGATCCCTTCATAAACCCAACCTAAATTCTAACTGTTTCTATTATACAGCTACTCAGGGATACTGTAAAAACCCAGAGAAAAACATTATTTATTAGAAAGTAATACAATGTAGACAGTCTGAATGAGAGGAATTTTTATGAACCCTCATTTCAGCCTGCCTATAATATAGATTTCTGGAAGTCTTAAAAATGATTCATGGAAGAAGACTAGCTTCTCTATTTTTAAATCTCTTTTTTTAACTTTTCATAGAACCACAGAATTGTTAAGGTTGGAAAAGACTACTATGTTGATTACAGCCATTCACCCAGCACTTCCGTGTTTACCATTAAACCTGTCCCTGTGTGCCCCATCTACAGGTCTTTTCAATACCTCTAGGGACGGTGATTCTACCACTTCCCTGGTACAGTGAATGATATCACTTTCCAAGAAGAACTTTTTCCTAATATCCAATCTAAACTTCCCATGGTGCAACTTCAGGCCATTTCCTCTTGTCCTATTGCTTGTTCCTTGGGAACCCCAAAGAACCTCACTACAACCTCCTTTCAGGTAGCTATAGAGAGTGATAAGGTCTACCCTGAGCCCCTTTTCTAGTCTACACAACCCCAGCTCCCTCAGCTGATCTTCCTAGCACTTGTGCTCCAGACCTTTCACCAACTCTGTTGCCCTTTTCTGGAAATGCTCCAGCCCCTCAATACCCTTGTAGTAAGAGGCCCAAAACTGAACACAGGATTCAAGGTGAGGCCTCACCAGTGCTGAGTACAGGGGGACAGTCACTGCCCTGGTCCTGCTGGCCACACTATTACTGGTACAGGCCAGGATGCCATTGGCCTTCTTGGCCACCTGGGCACACACTGGCCAAGTCTGTCAGCTGCTGTCAACAAGCACCCCCAGGTCCTTTTCTCCTGGGCAGCTTTTCAGCCACTCTTCCCAAAACCTGGAGCATATCCTGGGATTGTTATGACCCAAATCCAGTACTTGCACTGGTTCAATCTCATGCAATTGGCCTCCATCCATTGTTCCAACTCCTTCAGATCCCTCTGCAGAGTCTTCCCACTCTCCAGCAGATCAACACTCTCACCCAGCTTGGTGTCACCTGCAAACTGGCTTGATCCCCTCATCCTGATCATCGACAAAGATGTTAAACAGAGCTGTCGCCAAGACTGAGCCCTGGTGAACATCACTGGTTGGTGACCGGCCAGCAGCTGGATACAGCTCCATTTTCCACCACAGTCTGGGTCCAAACATCCAATCAGTCTTTAGGGAACAGTGCATCTGTCCAAGCCATGACCAGCCAATGTCTCCAGGAGAATGTTGTGGAAAATGATGTCAAAGGCTTCTCTAAAATCCAGGGCAATAATATCCATAGCCTCTCCCACATCTACTAAGTGGATCATCTCATCATAGGGAGACATCAGGTTACTCAAGCATTGTTACTCAAGGACTTGCATAAAGTATCTCAGCCTCAGCCTCTTCTTCCTCCTTTGTCATTACTTTTCCCTCCACATCCTATAAAACATGAACATCCTTAGCCCTCCTTTGGTTGTTAAAATACTTATAGAAATATCTTTTATTTTCTTTTATGACAGTAGCCAAATTAACTTCTAGCTGGCCTCATCTCTTCTGATTTTATCCCTACTTAGCCTTGTGACATGCTTGCAATCCTTCTGAGTGACCTGCCTCTTCTTCCAGAGGTAATAAACTCTCTTCTTTGTCCCCTGAGTTCCATCTGACTTCCAGCTGAAACTCTCCGTTCAGCCAAGCCGGTCTTCTTCCTTGTCAGCTCATCTTTCTTCACATGGACAATTCTGTTCTATGAAGTTTTCCATCTTCAATGTCCAGCCTTCCTGGACTCCTCTGCCTTTCAGGACTATTTCCAAAGGGACTTTTTCAACTAGTCTCTTCAACAGGACAAGGTCTGCCCTCCAGAAGTCAAAATAGCAGTTCTGTTTACGCCCCTCCTTTTTCCTCCAATCATTATCTTGGTCTGATTATATTGAATTAGTTTACTTCAACATGAACAACCATTCTGCAATGCCAGTTATTATATTCCATCCAACTTATACATCCAACTTATTTAATTGGCTAAAATGAACAGAAATTGGCTTTTTCAGCCTCCAGAGAACATTCAACTTCTATGTGACTTAGTCTGCTTTCTGAGTGAAAAATTGATGGTGCCAGCCATCTCTGATCTAAACAAACAACCTAACAATAATTCTTCAGGAAGATTTACATGAACAACAAGTAATAACACTAGATCAATCTGAAATGAAAACCTACGTAGTAAACATTTAAGGCATAAGAACTTATAGCTATTAATTTGTCTTTAGAAAAATTTACTAATTCTTCACATACATTGGCTCTCCAGATTTTCTCAGCTAATCTGCTTGTTCTCATTTGGTACATAGTATAAACTCTCACAAGGTTGTCACTTCTTTTTCTAGTCTGTTTCATCATTTCCTCCAGCATAAAGAAAGTTCCACAAAAGTTTAATAATCCCTTCATAGTAACACAATATTTGACTTCCAGAATTTCTTGTAGCTTGAAAAATGCATCCATTGTTCATCTAATGGAATTTCCATTTGAGTTGTCATTATCTGCATCATCGGGATATGGAGATAAAGATGCAAATACTGAGAAAACCTCTTTCTCAAATAAAGCATCTTTACAAGATAAATTCTTGAACATTTACAGAGTTCAGTCAACAATATTAACATTCACTAACTGAGCTCTGCTAAAAATTTGTGACTGCTTCACCTTTTCAAGACTTGCAACACTTTTCATTAAGCAAAGCCTCATATACATATGGACTATATCCATGACTATATCCCTCATATATATAGATTATAACCCTGAATTAATTCCAAAGTTAAAATCTTTCAGCAACTGCTCACATAAAGACAAAGATATTCTTATTGAATACTCTCACATTAATGCATTTTACAAACCACCATTATAAGGGCCACACTGGCATACAGAGAGGGAAAACATGTTCCTTTAGTCTTTACTACAGAAAGGTCAAATGAAGTGCATGACCAAGTCCTTGTTTGTGTGGGACTGAAGAGTATGGGATGTATTTCTCCAATTATTGTAGCAGATGCCCCTTAATGCATTTGTTTTAAAGATTTGTTCCTTCTTGTTTAAAAAAACCCAAATTGTTCTTAAAAGAGACATTATATGATATTTTATTATTTAAAGAGTTCCAGTTCAGAGAACATGAATGGCACTAAATTTATCAGTGCCTCCCTATCATCTTTAAGCAGAAGGATTATAGCAAAGAAATTTTTTTTTCTGTGTCTTATCTGCAGTCTCACAGGGAGACAACTATGGCAGACCTAATTATATTCACAACGAACTCAGAGGAAAGTGGTTCAGAGGTGAAATTTTCATTAAAACAATTACTCATATCTCCATATGCTAATTCATATACACATGCTGAACTGGAGGATGAGGAGTTTCTAATATATATCAACTGTATTTGGGTGTTAATGAGATTTTTGAATAGTTGTCATGAGAAGCCATGTACTCAGAAATTTGATAAATTCTAGTGACAGAGAGAAATAGATCCATTCAGACAGTGAACCTTCAAATTATATTCAAAGCATGACATTTTCCGCCATGATGTCTTCGAATTACCCATTACCAAGATAAGTGGGAAAAATCTGACACCAAATGTCATCAGCAACATACATAAAGGTCATTAGCTTATTAACGTTATACTCAGCCTTGTGCAACATAAGATGGTATTACTTGCATTACACGCCACAAGAAGGGTAATGATACAGAACAAAAAAGTACTATCTGAGAAGACTTGCAAGTCAGTATTTAATGGTAGAAAGAAGAATGACAATATTTGCCCTACATGTTCAGAAATCAAAATTTAAGACAAAATTTTTGTCATAAAAAAACCACTGTAACATGATGTTGAAATTTGTAGCCATTTCTACATGATTATTCTGGACAGTGTTTAGTGATATCTAAAATTGCATGGCAACATACATATTTTTTTATCATCTTTGAAGTTCCGCTCTAAAAGTTCTTTCTCATTGACATGATGAGGACATGACAAACTTTAGCATCTCTCTTCAAATCAAATAATCCCTTCATCTTAGTTGATATTGCAAAATGTGCTCCAGGCATTTTCTTTTTAGCATCATAAATATGATAGCGTTCAGCTCTCTTGCATACTTATGCTGCATATGAAAGTGAGGAACATTTATAACTATTGCTGAAATAGTGATGCCAAAAAATCTAAATTTAACCTTCAGAAATGTGAAAAGTGATGCGTCTCTTCTTATATTTTCACTCGTATTAAAGATGCTTACAAAATACTGAAGATGTGCAAATGTCTGCATGATTTCATGAAAAATTAAAGTGTTCTGATGTCTTAGCCATATGTCTATGACCAAAATCATAAATGAGATTAGGTTACCAATAGGTATGAAAATAAGTTGTTGCTACTGTTGTTTACTATCAAATGCATGTAAAATTACTGGAAAAGATGCAATTTCTTTTAAAACAAAATAATAGTTTATGAGTTATATTTCTCACATAACCATTTAGGCTCATATTTTCAAATGCAATAGGCATCTAATATTAAACTTGGTCTAAGCAATAGACTCAGTAAATATAGATTGAATTGAAAGTCAGGCAACTCAATAACTTTGGGGATCTGAGTCATGGTAAACAAAAACAAAGCAAACTAAATGAGTTTCATAATATCAATGTTATTTCACAGGAATAAGAAACCTTCAAACAACACTGTGAATTGTGACAAATGCTGTTATTTTTATTCTACCAAAATCAGTATTCTTACTTTAAATGCTCCATTGTGGCTACTTCTGCACAAGTTCAAGTGAAAACATATGGTTTCTGTGAGTGAATTATATCTTTATGAGGAAGCACACAGGTGAATTTCAGAACTGACCTGCAGGCTCAAGCTATGCAGTAAATTTTCTGCATGTTCATCTGTATTGGAGGTACAGAGCTTCGATCTCATTTAAAATGACACATTACTTTTCCCCACCAGCCTCTGAAAATCAGTGGTTGATATGCATGTTGTCTTTGCTATTTTGATTAAATGTTATCATGTATTAAAAATGTACTTTGTCTGAAAGTGTTCTGTAGAGGTACATATATATCCTGGGTTACTGCAGTACTGCCAAGGTATTGCTCTTTAAGTATCAGTTGCATCAGGGGAGACTTAAAAGACCTTGCAGTGGCCAGTGAGATGGAGAGGTGACACAACACATTCTTTGCATTTTCAACAAAAGCTGCTGTAACTGTGGCACAGCTGTGGTGCACTTCACATATCACTGAGTGTAAGGGAAACATGCCATGTTTTCCACTGCTGGAGAGCTGAGCTATTAACAGTTCTACTTGCTGCTATTTTGAAACACTTAAGAAAGCAGTAAATCTAAAAGTTATTAAACTACATCTCATAAACAACTAACTGATAAGCTATATTGCAGGTTTTATTTAAAAATAGTTTGTATTAAGAGTAGCCAATTATGTTAATAAATATTCACACATGTACATCCAGAGAGAGAGAAGGGAAAGGGAGGAAGGGAGGGAAGAATAATTTCATTTTCTATTGAAATACAGCATTCTCTGGAATAAAATGAAGCAATTAACGCTTCACAGAACTGCACAAGACCAGAAGTGAATATCACAGACAACTAAAAGTACAGGGGAGAATTATATTTGGCAAACAGCAATCACCTTGCTGGAATCTGTCCAGAGCACAGTCCAGAGCAGCAGCTCAGTTAGTCTGGAAAATGATTCCAAAGAGCAAGTGCCCAGGGTGACTGTGCTGAACACTGGCTTTCACACAAACAGCTGCTTACTCATGAGCTCAGCCTGACCAGGGAAGCCTGCCACAAGAACGGTGCAACAAAAAGAGCTCCTCAGCATCTATGCAGCAATAACAAAACCTCACCTCTGTACTTTTTCAGGCACATAGTACCTTTCTGTGCATCAGCTGACTAAATAATTGCCACAATTAAAGGTGCTTCAGTCAGTAGACATTTCAGCTGATTGATAATTTCAGTGAAGCTTCAAAAAGCCATAACTGACATAACTTTCTCTTTTTTCAACTGGTATCACCAAAATTCAGGAAGCTATTATATTGACAATCAAATTTAACCTGACATTTTTTGAATGCAACTGTCAGACATTTAGTTTCTGTTATGACATTGACATCTTATTTGTCCTGTGTATGGATACTTAATGTCTGGAAAGAACTCTCCAAGTTAAAAAGGAATATTGAATTTTCAGAAATAACCTAAACTCTAAACTCTTGTGCTTTCCTATTACCTTTTACCTTTGTTTGCACCTGACCTCAGCAGCATCTTAGTAAAGAAATTAAAGGGATGAGGCAAGGAGCTTGTCACAGAACAGTGCTTAACAAAGGCAGGATTTTTGGATTCACACTTCTTATTCATATCTATTCATTTTACCATTTTTTGTTCATTAACATATTTTCAAAGATACATAGACTGGCTGAGCCTGACAGGCATCTCTGGAGATCATCTGGTCCAAGCCTTTGCTCAGAGAAGTGTTCATGATAGCAGGTTGCTCAAGGCCTTGTCCAATTGAGTTTTGAATATTTCCAAGGATGGAGACTCCACAACAGCTCTGAGCAACCTGTTCTTGCGTATGACCACTCTCATAGGGAATAATTTTGTGGGGTTTTTTTTATTTTTAAGTGGAATTTCTTCTGTTTCAATTTGTGTCTGCTGCCTCTCATCTGTCTCTCGGCACTACTGAGAAGAGTCTGTCTCTGTTGTCTTTTCTGCTCAATCAGGTTGCACATGTTATCATCAGCTCTTCACATCAATCAGTTATGCACACATATATCCCCTGGAGCCTTCTCTTCTCCAGGTTGAGCCATTCCAGCTCTCCCAACCTCTCCTCATGTGTCAGATGCTACAGAAGCTTAACTCTTGTGGCCCTTCACTGGGATTGCTCCATTAAGTCCATGTCACCCTTTTGGTGAACCCACTTTTTTATTTATTTATTTATTTGTAATTTTATTTTCTGAAACATATTCTAAGAAGAGAAGTAAGGCTACTCTGTCACACCATTTGAGAAGTAGCTACAACTTAATACTATGGTCTGAAAACAGCAACAACACACCTGAAGTTCCTCCTCACTGTCAGTAAAAGCACCATAATACTTAATAAGGAGTTTTCTAAATAAATGTGTGAACATATTTTGTATGTATCTAAGTTATTTAACTTAGTTTCTACTTTTGGTATCCACAATTATTCTTTTTACTGTGAATCTCTTAAGTTTGTACTTCCTTTCAGTCTGCTCCTTAGTGGGAAAGGTATTATTGGTACCGTTGATTTTGTATACGCTGCTGTTATGTAATAAGTTATTCAAAATTCTCTAATTATTTTTTTTTCTTTATAAAAGGAAAGACTTAAAGGGTATTTAGTCTCAAGGGGTTTTTTTTTTTTTATATTCAGTTGTGATAGTTTTATGAGATTTTCTCTAATTTGTTGCTGAGGTAAAAGAATATTTGCAATAAACAATGAATGGGTTTATCACTGCAAAAAAAAATATTGATTATATGATACCTGAGGGTTTATTAATGTGTTTAGAGCTTGTATTTACTAGCTAATACATCAAATCATAAAAGTACCTACATGATTTTCTCATCTAAGCCCCAATGTTTGATTTACTTTTAATCTCAGAAGTTTCAGTGTTTCCAGAAAAACAAATGGATTTGAAGAAAATGAGAAAGGTAAAGGGGTGCAAATCCTTCAAGTAACAGTACTGATGCATTATAAAGTATGTAGGAACATTATTATAGTCATGTCTGTTTCATCATATTTATCCAAAAAAACATTTTCAGGATTAACTATCATAAAACCTATAATAATTACTGTCAACGCATATAAGAAATTAGGTGGTTAATTGAATCAATGATGTGAAGCTTTTCTTTCTATTTCAGGCTTGATCTAGCAGACAGTATTTTGGAAAACAAAGTAGGAGTAAAGGTATGTACTGCCCTATGTGAACCCATGTGATCTACAGTGGGAATGTATTTAATTTAATTAGTTTAATTTCATGGATTTAATTTGTATCTCTAAACACCTTTAAGAGTGACTAAGATAAGTGGCATGGTTCACAAGGAAGGTGCTTTGAAATCTTCATACATACTTGATTTCCTACTTCAAGCAAATCTTCAAAGCCACTTCTCCATTGCCTTCTTTATGGATCAAATATTTCATCCCATGCAACTAATCACAGCAAAGGAAAATGATGAAGAGAGAGATGAATTTGAACATCATTCTTAAAATCACCTGATTTTTAAACCTACTGAGCTTCCAACAAGTCTGCATGTTTTGGTGATGTTTACAATTTTGTAGCTGGAAAGCACTGAGAGAGACGATGTTACAGTCTGAAAATATGATCACTGAGACCTGGTGAGAAATTATTAATTCTCTGGTCCCAACTGCAATTTTTATTCTTCATGCCATATTAATTAAGCAGCAAAACTAATATGAGAAATTTATTAGGAGTGTCAAGAAGTAAAATATGTCACAGTTTTAATCCTTGAAATTGTTATTATTGTCTCTACTCTTATTTGGAACAGATTTAAGTTTTAAGTTTTCCATTACATTATTAGTTGTATCAAGTAGCATATTTTGTAGGTATAATTTTTTAATTTTCAGATGTAAGCCTAACTCTACTCATTGAGTGTTTAATGAAGTTAAGATACATATTACCAGATCATCATCACNGCTGATGGAAGCGTTCGAGGAGTTGCAGGTGGTGGCGGTAGATGACCCATGATTCAGACCCATATAGAAGAGTAGACAGTACAATGGCTCCATAGACACTAATCTTTGTACTCTTCTTCAGGTGTTTATTGTGCCAGGCTCTTTTACGAAGTTTTCCAAAAACACTGTATGCCTTTGCTAACCTGTTGTCTATCTCTTTGTCAATCTTACCATCTGAGGAAATGAACTGTTTGACTTACTTAAGTTCTGATTCATCTAATGTGATATGGGGATCATGGAAGACTTCCTGAGGTGCAGGTTGATAGATAACTTCTGTCTTCTTCAAGCTGACTTCCAGCCCAAAAAACTCAGCAGTCTCTGCAAAGCAGGATGTTAAGCACTGAAGAACTGTTTCTGTGTGAGCAACGAGGGCGGCAACATCAGCAAAAAGCAGCTCACGGACAAGGTGATTTAGGGTCTTAGTGTGGGCCTTCAGTCGCCTTAGGTTGAATAGGCTTCCATCGGTACGATATCGGATGTAGATGCCGTTTTCTTCATCGAGGTCTGCCATGGCCCTTTGGAGCATCATACTGAAGAAGATTGTGAATAGAGTTGGTGCGAGAACACAACCTTGTTTCACACCACTGGTTACTGGATTACCACCAGATGGGGATATTAGTATTCTTCTCATACTAACTGTGTTGTACAACAGCAACATTGCAAATCGTTGATTGATTTCAAATCCTGGCCTAACATATTCTTTCTGAGTTGTCATCTTATATGACAAGATCTTTGTATTTATTTGATAAAGCTTTAATTCCTATGTGCCATGGCACCACTACATTGGCATACATCTCCCCAGGACATTATTATAATTATTTTATCCTGGTATAGATACAAGAACGAGAGTAAGAATAGGGTAGAAGAAATGGTTAAAATAGAAAAAAATTCTTGCAGTTTTACCCTATGCTGGACCTCCTTTTTCTTGTTTGATGACAATTACACATTGGTCATTCTTAATGAATTAAAATAAAATGAATCTAATTTGTCTTCATTTGATGATGAATAATGTGAAATCCATTCATGTGAGCAGCATTGAAAAGTGGATTTGGATACTCAGATATCTGAATAATTTGCTATGAGTAATGTGACATTCAGTTTGCTTTCCTATCCATTTCTGTATTGAGAGCAACAAGGAAGAAAGGTTGGATGCAATACTGATGACTTTTGAGAAAGATGATGTAACCTAAATCCAGCGTATCTGATAGGGAACACTGTCATTTAGTATTTATGTTGCAGAACTTGCAAAGCACCTCAACACACAGTAAAAAAGTAAAGGAAAATCTAAAGAGATATATTATCTGACAAGAAGGAGAAGGAAAGTACAATTGTGTCCTTTCTTCAAAGGTAAATGGAGGTACAAGTCAGGTAAATGTCAGAATGAAAAACTGTAGCAGAAAGCCGGGAGCACCCAAGTATGTCAGCCACGAGTCAGCTCCCGATCCTATAAAAAGAGTTGAGTTGATATCAGTTCTAAATGAGTGGTGTTTCTGCTGACCCTCAAGGGCTGTAATCTCACTAAGAGCAGTCATGTGAAGGGTATAGAGTCTGCCTTAACTGAATTAAGACAGAATCAGACACGTCTGTGTGTGAATCAGTCCATCACTGATTATGGCAAGAGACTAGATGATGAGCTCAGACTAAATCACTAGTGTCTAGCCTAATGGCTATTAACAGGTGAGACAAAGTTACACCCTGACTGCCACCATACACATTATGTGTGTTTGCCTGTACATTTGTGAAGTTTATTTCATCTGCATGTCTTCAAGACAACTTCAGACTTTGGGAGTATATCCAAGTGACTGCCTTATACTACTGTTTTTTTTAAATGGATCCCTTTTTTATCTGTATGCTTTAACTACTGAGACTATAAAAACAATGGACATTTTAAGTAAAGATGGGAATAAATGCTGACAGATTGAAGAAATCCAAAGTAGACAAACAAAGCCTGCCTTCACCTTCTTCGTGGGCTAATTTAAAACATCCAGGTGTAGACTTTTTGAGAGCTAGTTTGTAACTCAGAGAATTGCAGAGTATTTTCAATACTACTATTTAGTTGTAGGATTTTAAAGAGATATTCTGGTTTGAGAACCAGAATATTCCATAGAATGACAACTTCGTGTCTTCGAAACCTCTATGTTACAGATGTAAAATCAGCTTTGTTGTTTTTCAGCAATGCAACTTAAAATAGAATAAGTCACTAACCACTAACAAAACCAACTTTCAAAACAAACAAAAATACATTTTTCACAGAGAGCTTGATTAAAATAGTGGAATTCCTTCCTGCAAGATATTGTGGAGGCTTAAAAGGTACATAGGACTGGGAAAATAAGTGAAATAGATATTGGAAAATGACTATTAGGTACAGTCAGCAGTAGAAAAATTCCCTGAGCTCCAGGTAAGAGGAAACTGGAAAGTATTCTGAGGAAATGCCATGGCCATGACATTGTGTTCTTTCATTTCTCCTGCTGCAACTACTATAGGCCAAATGTGGAGATACGGGTTAATTCAGAGCACAGTTAGTATCTTTAAAAAGAGCTTCTGAAAAGCTCTGTAATTAAATCCCAGAACCCTCTAACCAAAAACCATTTCCCAAGACTAAAAATTAGAAGAAAGCTTATTTCCATGAGATACGGTACATGATAAAAGGGCTTTTAAATATTAAATGATATATGCAACCAATAATAAACACATGAATGTGTGTCCTATTTAAATTTCTCAGCATTTGCCTTCGATGCAGAATTCAGTAGCTACATCATTTGTCTAAGAGAAAACATACACACAGTAACCACTCTCTTATTACTTCAATGAAAAATTCATGTCTTGGACTACAAATCTATGTTTTGTTCACTGTGTTTGCCATCTATTGGGAAATTAGTGTTGTAATTCTGCTTTTTGAAATTATTTGTGTATTCAGGGATAAGTTAAGAGAGAACATGAAGGAAAGATGATTAATCATCTTGTTTTACATACATTTAATCCAATACTACTTGTATATACCATTTATTTATAGCTCTATGAACAGAACCCCTGGTTAATGTTACCAATTTTAATATGAAATCAATCCTTATTTAGTTACTACTGCAACACAAGATAGCCTGCTTTTATTTTCTTTCTCTATATTTTAATTCAAAGGGTTCAGAGATGCTTAAATACTCTTAATCATGCTAAAAATACAGCAATTAGGATGTTTGTCTAATTGGAAATTGATACAGGTGCACACAAAAAAAATAAAATAATGTTATATTTCTTGAGACGCTAGTAGAGTGATGAATATGCCAGGAACATTATAAAAACCAAACAACATATTTAATAAAGACATTTTTGGCATTAATATAAATTAGTATCTTAGCAATAATTATAGTTTTGTATTTGGGTTTGTAAAAGAATAAATTTGGTCTGTAAGTCATCTCGTACCTACTTGTCTGGAAACTACTAATTTAATACAGAGGTTCAGTATTAAAATACACCCATTTTCATCCTATAAATTTCTTATTTAAAATAAAAAAGGCCAGTTTTGTTGTATTTATTCTTTCACTACTTTATATACTTCTGTAATTTCAAAGGCAGAACATATATGGTCATTGCAATAAATCTAAATATACACTTTGGCTATGATTCAACTAAAAGAATAGAGTGGATGACAGCAGGAAAAATGAGGAATGTAAAAAAGATATATATATGAGCTATACAACTATACAATGAACATAATAAATACAAATATTATGCACTATTAAAAGTTACCAAAAAACCTAAAAATCAGTAACAGCACAAATTGATGTCAGCTATTGGCAGCAGACTTTGTGATGACAGGGACTTCTAGTCTGTTGGATCATGGATGTATTTCCCCAGAGAGGATCAAGCTATGCTTAAAGTAACATAGATGCAAATATAAGTCAGTTCCAGAGCCAACTAGAAAATAAAACAGTCTCACATCAATAAAAACCTTTAAAGACTCTTATGCACAAATAGTATTTTTTCACAAGGGAAGTTTATCAGAGTATGGAGTTTCTGATGGACAGAAATGCCTCATGAAGGAAGCTGGTAATTATAGCATGGATATCAATATAAACAAGCAATTTCTGAGAATTCTTTCTCCCTTCTTATGGCTAAGCCTTATCTAAAATCACAAGTAGGGCTAGAGTTCACTACACTTTGACACATAATTCTGACATGTACAAGGTAGGAATTTCAGTGTTTATAAGGAGGGATTTAGTCATGTCAGTGTAGTTTGACTTGCCAAACGATGGCCCTGCCACCTAAAACTGACCTGTCTTCCATAAAATATGCTACTAATACACATTCATCTGAGAGGCTGTATCTTTCAATTCTTTTCAGAGAGGAAACCAACCAAACAAAAAAAAAAAACAAATGAAAAAACCAACAAACTTTCTTAGAATTTCAGTGATAATGATAATTTATAGAAATAATTTCAGCACTTGCTTATATCTCTAATCAGCTGTAACCTATCATATTAGAAAAAGTCTTTCGCTAAACCGAGACCTATTTTAAATATCAAATGCAGAGGAAATATCCCTTCTACCTTCAAGCAGTTGATTCTGCTTTGTGTTTTCACAGTTGATAACACTTACTACAATGTTTGCAAGGGGACCAGAAATAGAAATACTCTTTCTTTAAACAACAGATGAGCAGCATTGAAGAAAATGTATTTACCTCAATATCATGGTTTTTTTCCTCTGTCACTCTGGTTTTTTGCCTTTTTTTTTCTTTTTTGGCAAGGAACTGAAAAATTGTGGATGGATAAAAGACTGTTTAGAAATATTAGGACAGTCATTCTAAGGCTATTTTGCTGCACATACTATTTCCAAAGTGATTTTTTTTTAATCATCAATCAGTTCCTTCCGTGTTTTAAAGAGCTTACTTAGTTATTGAGAAGCAAATTAAAAAAGATCACTCCCTTTTTCAATGCAATGGATAGTGACACTCCACTTTGATCATATTCTGGTCCTTCAGGTGAGCCCAGTTCTAGCCTAATTCCATGAACTTTATTTAAGTGAAATCATAAGACAATCCACTGAAACAATTTTATTTTCTTAATTTTTACTTTGCTGGTAGGTCATTCTGAACAAAGCAGCAGTGCTATAGTGAAGGGAATCACTGGAACCAACTGGCTACTTATAGTTATTATGTTAAATGTTAGAACTGTATTAAAAATGGTTGCTAAGAGCCCAATGTACCATGAGAGATGACCAGGAAAGATGTAGTCTTTTCAGTCTGGATCAAAATTAAGGGGGAAATTGAGTTCATGTGTATTATGTTTCAGGTCTGAACAACATATTATATACTTGCTACCTTGTATACAGGTGTGTACCTATGCACACACACATGGATCTGTGAAGCTTGTGGCTATTTTTCACTTCATAAGGTATCAAGTTCCTTGCTAAGCAAGAGTTAAACACTAAGCCTTGACCTCCCGGGGATGCAGAATGACAGTCCCACTTGCCCCACCTTTTCACTGCCATGTGAGAAGAATGGAATATAGTTCTTAAAATGGTCTGAGGGTCAACGAAGGGCTAATGAAAGCTTTCAATGAAGGATGGTGACCCAGGAAGGAACTGAAGCTTGCACTATGTAGGCAACATGTACTGGGTAAATAAGGTTGCAACTACCTGTTCTGTAGTTCCACATATTTCACAGGTCTGCAGTTTCAAAACTCAGGGTGGTATTAATTCAAAACACTTTTTTTTAAAATATGTAGTTTAACTTTAAAAAAAAAAAAAAAAGAAGTCTTTCTATAAACCATTGAGGGTGAATGCTGCATTAATTTGATGTCCAAACACTGTCTGGCACATAATAAAATCATGAACCTAGTGGGACTTACAGAATCACAAGTCAATATCTGAATACTTTTCTGTTCCTCAAAATCTGAGCAGAAGAATTTGTGACTGGAAAGACAAGCACACAGAGTGTTGCATGCTTCTATTTGTACTAAAGTGATTGGAAAATGTATTGAAAAAATTTTCTGCGTTTTATGCAGTATACAGTTAATGATGAGTTCTAACACTGCCACATCCAATCTGTCTTTATAACAGCCTGTGGCTGAGTAGAAAAATCTAGATGAGGTAGAAATGAGCAGGTCTTACCTGCCAACACCACTCTTGGAGGTTTGACAGTCATAGGCAGCTGTGTATTGTGCAGTTTTCACTGTCAGTTTGACATGTTGCCTACTTTAAAGCGCTGGCATCTTTAGAGAGATAAACAATTACCAAGTAGGTGCTGCTGGAAAGCATTCTGCACAGCTCACCTCCGAGGCTGTGGGCAGCCTGAGATCCAGTGGGAAGAGAGACTGGGAGCAGCTCCAGAAAATTTCAGCTGACCTTTATGGAAAATTCCAATGTCTGTCTTGACTCCCAGAGGAAAGTTCAGTGTTTAGTTCTGCAGCAGTGATGATGAGATAGGAGCCATAGAAGAGCAATGCAGCCATGCACTTAAAGGCAATGGCTTTAAATTTGGCTAGAACACTGACAGCAGAGTGCAAGTTTTCTGCTTTCCCTCCACATTTTGGAAATGGCAGAAGAGGTTATCACTAACAGTTATCCTGTTAGTTGGTGGAGTTCTATTTGTTTTGAAGTAACACTGCCTTTTGGAGTACTTATACTGATTTCCTATATAATTTGCTAAAAATTGCTATTTTAAAACAATAATCTAAAATTTAAGCATAAGGACTTAGAATTTAATAACTTTAATACCATTAAAATATATATGCCCACACTGGTCACATATTAACTGTCTCCCACTTAATTTTAAGCCTGGAAAATATTTTTTTTTAAGTTACATCTTCAGAGAAAACCAAGTGAACTCTGGGACCTGATACAGCAATGATGAGTTTCAAAGGCAAATATCAAAGACTCCTCTTCAGATCACTGTCAAGAGTTAGTGCAAACACAAACTAATACCCACTTTCAGCTGTTGAACTATGTGGCTGCAAAATACAGAGGGTCTGAAGGGATCTTGTAGTGACATAAGAAAATACCACAGCTATTTTCATAGAATCATGGTATCACAGAATCATATATGTTGGAAAAGACCCTTAAGTTCATCAAGTCCAACTGTTGAAAATGCTGTTAAACAAATACTAAAGCTGACAGACTGAACAAGCTGATCAGAATAGAGCACAGCTCTTCAATATGAATGTTTGTGGTTTAGCCTAAGTCTGGCTGATCCCCAGGCAGACCACCACGTAGGAGTAACTTGGGTATCTCCTTAAGCCGGGATAAATACATTTAATTTAAATTCTAACACAAGTTTCTTCCTTTCCATGTGGAAAAAAATCCACAATTTGAATCTAGGTAGTGCTTGATTGATCAAACATCTTGATTAAAGAATTATTTTTTCCATTTCTACATCAGCCACTGATGAACTGCTGAAAAAAAAGTTTAGAAACAAGACAGAGACCATTTAATTGCAAATGAAGTTATTTATCCTGCGTAGCAAAAAGTGATATCATGATCCAAATTCTTTTATTTATCTACAAACCAGAGCAGAGACGTTTCTTCATCCCTCCTGTTTTCACCTCCTTCAATGTATTTTTGGGATTCTGCCTAATAGTGAGGCTGGTAGCAGAGCCTTCAAAGCTATTCAAGTCTCATCTTCTCTAAGATAACCAATAAGAGTGCCAATTATGGCTCACCGTAATGACATTTTCTGTGATGTAGGCATTGTCAGACAAGAATCACAATGAGACATGCCCGATAATTTATAAATAGGAACTTAGTATCTTTTTCTCCTTCATTTTATGAATGTAGTACAGATGACTGAGAGATTAAGAGATGATTTCTGAGCCTTTGAATTCATCAGTAGTGAAACTAAAGATTATTTTTTCGAATTATCTCCAAACCTGCAATTGTCTAGACACATCCAGAAAGCTCTGGCCTATTACTGCTCTTGTAATGCAGTATTACAGGAGCTATTTAGAATGTGTTCTGGTTTGTTTTTTGTTTGTTTTTTTTTATTGTTGGTAAGACTGTTTTTCAAGAATGACTGCCAGACAGAGATGACACTTCACTGACTCTAGCAGCATCACAAAAGTCCCTATGGATGAAAATTGTACAGGGATGAAACCCCTATACAAGTAACAAAATCATGTCACTCAGAAAAAAAAGACTTTGTGAATGTTGTGATCTCTCAGCCAGTACATCTTAATAGTTAATTGCCAATACCATTATTAAGATTATTTGAGCCTCATTTGCTGCAGTATATGCCTTCTATAACATGTGACCTCCAAATTTCTTCATTTCCACACATTTTAAGTTCTCAGTTATATTTTTTCGTTTACTTCTGTGTTCATATTTCATTGACCATTAAGACTCATGACCCTGAAAAAAAGATTCCAAATAAACTTAGCTAATTTTTCCCACTGTATTAGGCAGAAATAAATCTAGAAAGAAAACAAGAGGTTGGCAAGCAATGTTTAAAAGCCTGATTTATAATGTAAGCATTCCCTTTCTAACAGATGATATATGAAAAAAGATTAGAAGAATTCTAAGTGCCTGTCTGATTGCTGAGCTCCTTCAGACTTCCAATTTCACTGTTTTCAGTTTGCAATCCAACCCATATAACAATGCTTGGTGGAGTACCAGACATTTGGATCAAGTTCCAAAGGGCAACCAAGGTTATTTTAAAACAACTTGCTATGTAGATGCAAAAATCCCACCTTAATTTTACCAGAAAAAAATTAAAAATATTTATAAAGTGTTGCACTTCCTTTAGGACACCACGTAGAGGAGAGCTTACTGGCTGTGACAGGTTATTTATATAATAAAGCCATATTAAATATTAATTTAATCTTTTAAAAACCTATTCTAATATTCTTCATGTATTTATATTTCAGTATTACTTAACATTTGTGCATAAGATGCAGACATATTTCTCAAATGTCTATATAGGTAGACAACATAACGTTAGGGAGGAAGAAAAATAGGTTCATGTATCTGACAGTACTGTTTGTTTTGTTTATGATGCCATTTTTAGATTAAAAGCGACTAAGCCAGTAAACCAAAACCATGCAGTAGATTACATAATAATAACTTCAAATGCAATTTGGAGCCTCTCACTTGTTATGTTACTTAGAATGAGGACAACAATTATAAAGCCTTTTAAACAGGGAAGGGCTGCATACTGCAGCTGAAATATTTCAACATGACAGGCAAAGGCAAAGCTGACAGGTAAAGGCAAAACTCTTCAATGGATTTCATATAAATTCTAAAATGATTGTGAAAACTACCCTTTGGAGGGTGAGGGAAATCATTATTTATTAAATAAGTAAATGATGTCTAGCTCTGCTTTGGACCGATGTTTTCACTGTATCAATCTATACAAACCTTGGGCAGTAAACTTACAGGACAGCATCATTTCAGTGAGTTTCAGGTAGGGTACATTCTTCACCAGCTGAATATAGAAATAAATAATGTGAAAAAAATTAACTAAATATCTATCACCCTTGAACTACTCATAATTTCAACTGAAAAAGTCTTGTAAAACCATATTTATAGAGCCTGCTGGTACGTAAATGATAAAAGTCTTACATAATCTTGTTTTTTAACAAAAATTAGAAACAAAATTCAGCTCTGATAATTCCACTGTATAAAACAATATACAGTCAAAAAGAATCCATTTAATAGTTTAAAGAGTGTCCAATAGTCTTTACTATAACTATAGCAGTATTTTACCATTCCTAATATTCATATCTTACTTTTTACAGTGGTCTATCCTCTTGTTTTTACACTCCCTCTGCTATTTCTTTTTATAAATCAGTCATACAGAGTAAAAAGAAATCTAAGCATATTCTTTCCACTTATATTGTTTTCCTTAATGGAATGTCAACAACTGGTGTAGATCTGAAGATCTCCATTGTACCATGCCAACAATGGGTTTTAGAAGCTGTGATTACAGCAGCCATTCACGATGACAGATATAATTGTATTCACTAAAATATATTCACAACTTCTGACGAGCTCACCAGTCTCCAGTGTCAGTACTATCTTGTGAAAAATGGTACACATTCCCACAGCAGGGAAAATGATAAATGCATTTACATTGGGCTTTCTATGGGGAAAAAAAAAAATAATTAAAAAATATCACTGTCTTCTCTATGTGTATTTTTCCCATCTCTACTAATGGAAGTATCTTACTTATTCCATATTTGCATATTAATTTTCTCCCATACCCTCCAAATCTTTAAGGGTGTGTTGTTGATGTCTTCACAAGCTCCTATTACACAGCAGAGAGAAATATTTTTCTCAAAAACTTTACCCACAGTTATTCTACTGTCTTGGTTTGAATTCACAGCAACCCTGCCACCAGCAAAAATGTCATCTTATTAAGGAAAAAGAGTTGGTGTATTAATATAGGCATTAAAAATCTACCACAGCTCACGGAAGAGTTTTCTAATAAGAAAGCAGATTTTTAAAGTCTTTCTTCTGTTAAAAGTTTATTTTCCCTCCAGGGCAGAAAGTCTCACATATTCCTTCAAAGACACATTACTCAAAAATTTGGTAAAGGTCAAATAGAGCTGAATACTCTTAAAACTATGTTTGTTTTTTCTCCCCACAAAAAAACCCAAACACACAAGCAGCTTGCTTGTTACTTGTCCTTCTCTGCTTTCCAAAAGTTGGCAAAGATTTTGGAGAATGAAAAGAGTTCTTTTAAATGAAAATGTTTTTTATTGACTGGTAATCAGAAGCTCCATTAAAATTTAGTGAACAGGTTGTATGTGTTTCATTAAAACCTTTAAATATTTATAAATAAAAGTACAACAGGTAAAATTGATTTTAATAGTCATGTGACTATTCATTTTATTTGAATAAGTAAAAAAATCATCAAATGTCTGTTAGCCGTAGATGAGTATACTTTCCAACCTCTTTCAAATCTTTTAACATAACAGCCCACAACTGCAGTACAAATGATTTTTCCTTTTCTCAAAATCCTGTACAGACTACAGGCTTACCTTCTCTTTTAATGGCTGAAATTACAGAAAACAGCATTTTTTTCTATGCTAAAATGCCAATAATGCTGAAAGGTCTCTAACAAAATAAATACCCCTTTGCTATGCATACTGAAGAAACAATCCATATCCTGAAAATTTAACAGTAATTCAGTTAATTTAACTAGATGTTCCCTACTTCCATAAACAAACAGGAATTAAGACCACCTACAATTCAGTTTTTGAATCAGAATTGCATTTCTTACTCTACTCATATTTACATGATCAGGATCTATAAGGACTGTCCACATATATACTTATTCACTCTATAACAATTTACTTATTAAAAAACTGTCCTTTCAGCCCACAAAATCCTTTCAAAGTCCCAGCAGTAAATTCATCCTTTTTCTATTGACTCAGTGTAGTATTTTTAATCAAGTTAATGTAAGTTTTCTGCCCTTTGATACTACAGAGCACTCAGTTTAATAAGGGAACCAGGTATCAGCTGGCATGTTTTCTTAGAAGAGTTACTTTGCCATACATTAAAAAATGGAAAGAAAAGTTTCAAGTCATGAAAGTCTTTCAATTTGTTCTGTAAGATCCAAACCCTCCAACAATTTATATAATTTGGGTTTGGTTTATCTTTGAATTACGTAACATTTTCAGAACTGCTGTTTTCAAAAGGCAGGTCATAAAAAAACCAAGTAACACTGACAACTAAATGAAATGTCATGTCTCTTGTGGAACTATTAAGTAATAACAGAACCCCAACTTGTATTTTTAATATTTTCTTACAATTTACATATATTATAGTCTAAATTAAGAAATTTTCAGTGCTTTATCCTTTCTATCCAAGGCATAGCAGGCATATATACCTGTATATCTTTTTGAGTGGAGTTTATAATCATTGTTCTCTCAGCTTTATGTGCATATCAAAAATACTATGACAGATCTCAAAGATGTTTCTGAACCACATAGACAAGAAGACACCTAGAGCAGAACAGTACAGACTTTAGCTTTTGAAAATATGAGGTGTAATCTGCCAACTAGCATTTATAATATATTAGAATAAGGAATTACAGAGCACATGTAAAAGTATTTTGAAATGTCCTTGACTTTTCAGAAGCTAGAAGAGATCTTTCAAGTATTTTTCTTCAGCCTTTTGAACCTCTTAGTAAAAACAGTAGCTGCATAGCACTATTTTCTAGTAAGTGTACAGCTTTTAAATTGTGCACAAGAGTAGAGAAAAAATAAATGCTTTTCCTGTTGTGTTCACATAATTTCCAGTAAATGTCTCATCATCCACATTTTGCAGGTGTCTTTTTCTTTTTTAATCTCTGTTCCTGCCCTCTCAGTCATCCTAAGAAACCATCTTTCCTCAAATGTGATCAAAAAGTCTAGATTGCTAGTTCTGTGAAAATGACAATCACTTCACATAGCCTTAATTTTTCTTTTTTCCTGATGGTGTCGGAGTAGCTCCTCAGAAAACTGAATTTGCTCTTAAAAAACTAGATTTAAAAAAAAAAAAAAAACAAAAAAACCCCCACCAAAATCCATATACAACCCATGCAAAAGAATGAGCTTATTTCTATTTAAATTAGCTTATCACAATGCATTTTTTGCCCTTTGTCAAGTTATTCATGAGTGACTTTTTGAATTCTGAATGTTAGCTCAAAAAATTCTGAAAAACTAATGGAATTGTTTTGAAGGAACAAAACACCTGAAGAATCAAAACAGGATTTCAGCAATGCTCTGCCACTTCATGGAGGCTGTAGGTGGGTGAGTGGGTGCTCCTTTTGGCTGCCTCTATCTGCAGGGGGTTATTTTAGCACTGCCTTTCTTCCCAAGCCTTGTCTTGTCCACTGGCACTGTCCAAGTTCTGCCCAGGGTAGGATGGGTTGTTATCAGGGAGGGCAGGAACAATCATGGCAGTGTATGTGGGGTGGCAGGGTGGTCCCTCAAAGGAACCTCATGCTGTTGCTGCTGCTGCACATCTTAGAAGTGACAAGACTCAAAGTGCATCTCTGGTCTGTGCTTTCAAAAGGCAGGCTGGGCAAAGCGAGAGAGGCCAGTTTTGGCCACTGAAGTCACAAACTGTGCCAGATTCCGTGGGGGTGGGATGTTAGGACAGGCCCAGCATGGGGTGTTGCGACCTCTAGCACCAGGCTCAAAGCAGCAGCAGAAGCAGGAGGTGTTCACAGCAAGTTACACTTCTCTCTTGTGCTGTGTGTGGAAGAGAAAAGGTTTCCTGGCACAGCTATATGACAACAAAGTAAAAATCACATCTCTCCTCAGATTCTTTACCCACCTGGGCATTAAAGACATTTGATACCAACATTAAAAATGCCCCATTATAAGATATGTATAGGTACTGAACAAAGGTAGTAGTTTAAAATAAATTTACCATCTCTACATTGAAGCATCATAACCCACCTACTTCTAATAAAACATGTATTCTGTTTACTGCAGCTCTCAAACCAAAACCTTTGTTTTCAGAGAGGGCTCATTTTATTTTTTGTTTTGTTTGCACTGAATTGAGATTAGTGAAGTACAAAAGAAACTCTTCCAGTTGTCTTGTAACCACAATCACCACTTTCAAAGAAAGCACAGAATGGAAAAGGGAACACTCTGTGTTACATGTGAAGCACAGTTTATTCTAACTGCCAAAATGAATCAAAACAGCAATATTTTAATAAAAACCCTATACTTACTTTGCGCACTGCAGCTAGCTTAACGAAATGCATGCTGTGATTCCATCCTAAGAAAATTTAAATACCACGAACAATAATAATAGTAATGTTTCTTTAGACATGATGGCTTAGACAAAACAAGGTAGAAGCAATATATTTTATTAGACCAACTGGTATATTAAGCTCCTGAGATCTGAAGACAACCTTGTACACCCAAAATCAGTTTTTCAGCTGTACATGTCAGTTAAAAAAGCAAATAACATTTCTACTACAGATTTGTTCTTGCCTCCTTTGAAAAGCTGACACAAATTTTTGGATTTGTTCTATAACAACAAATACTATGTAGAGCCAGCTTACCATTTCCAAAGATTATAAAAATAAAAAAAAACACGGAATCTTAAAGTCGGATTCATGTGATTTAGATACTTTTATTATCAATCTACATTTGAGTTTGCCAACTAAAGCTCTTTGGATAGTCAAAAGATGGAAGTGGAATTTTGTATAACACAACTCATCTGACGTTCAATGCATTGGCATAAAGAGGATACAAGCCATGCCACAGAATTGATTCGAAGAGCAGTGAGCTCATATGCCAGAGGGTGTAAATATTAAACCTAGGTGAGAGGAATCTTACCTCTAGGAAAAAAACAAAACAAAACCACACAACAGATCATATACTCACCATAAATAAACCTCCCACAACATGAGTAGAATTGTTCTGTGGGACTAGTGACCCCATAAAGGGCTTACTGAGGAATGAGAATGTTTCTTGTCATATTCTGTGTCTGGAGAAATATAGTACTCTTGTTTAACATGGGAAGAATTCAGTGAGGAGAAACAAAATGATTTAGAAAGAGAGAAAACTCACAGACATCTTTCCCTCCTCACTTTGTATAAAGAGTGTGGAGGAAATTCACTGATTTGTATCACTGCTCAGTTATGTTTTATGAAGTTATATCTAATATTTTTAAATTAATCCAGGATGTGAATATAATACTCCAAGGCCAAAGGGAAAACTGCATTACAGAAATGGAAAATGTCATTGCTAGTTCCAATTTCTTTTTCACATTCAAACAATTATTGTGTGTTATCAACTTCATACAGAAAAAACCGAGTTGGTGAAATTGTTTTTCCTATATTAAGCTCTCACACAGGTAAGTGAAGCATCAGAAGTTAAATTATTATATAATTTTGATTTAGTAATTTCTATTTCTTTTTAACATATCTTTAATTTTTAAACTTTCCTGATAAAGTACCATAGAATACAACATTAGTTCTCTTGACTGCTTCATTTTAGCCCTCCAGTTTTTCCAGTAAGTAGGTGTTTTACCCATACTGATTCCAGGAAGAATTGAAACAAACTATTTGTCAAGTGAATAAACTAGGATGTACTATAGTTTCAGCCAGATTCAAACTTAAATTCTGTATTTTATAGTCATGTAGAATAAATGGGCAGTTTTTTCCCATTTTATAACGGTAAAGAAAAAAATCATCTACTGTTCATCCTGTGTTGGAGGGTCACTATGCAGCTATCAAGTATTTTTCCTGTTACTAAAACATGCAGAAAGTATTTTTAAATTCCTTTAGAAAAACTAATGCATTCATTAATTGAAAGAAATTGCAGAACAGAATAAGCAATAAAACATCAAAATGATTTGCAGAGATAGATTTTTTGAAAACTGATTTCAATTTTTAAAATTAACTTCAGTTCTGATCTTTCATAACTAGAAAGTACAAGGATGAAATATTTGCTCTGTTAAGTCAGTGGGCAAACTGACACTGATCTCAAAGAAATTAAGATTTCAGTCATGATTCACACTTATAAAAGAATTAAAAGTAAAACTTGTTTCTTAAATTTGATATGCACCATTTTTCTGGTGCTTATATACTGTGATATTTTAGATGGTTAATCAGTAGTGTGACACAACAGCATGAACAGCCTTTTTTTTTTTCTTCTTGGAGTGGTAAAGGGGAGAGAACAACATTTCTGAGGTTATCTCAGAATGTGAAGACTCTTAAAGAGAAGTTTTTCTTTTAATATAATGGAATATATCTCAGATACCTTCTGCATGATTTTGAGTCTACTATTCTGTTAACACTGTACCCATGCTGTTAATATGAGGTGTCTTTCAGTTTCTACTTTAAACAAAGTTTTTCTGCCTCTAACAACAATTGCACTGATTTCAGATACATTTGTTACCTGGTATTTCTCCCCTGAACATATGTATTATCAATATTATTTCACTTAGTAGCTCTGAGTTGAGAATTTGCCTAAGTCAATTGAAAGATATGGAAAACATTGGAAAAATACTGTCCATTTTAAAGCTAATTATTTTGTTAGTGTGTGTACAGACTGTTATTAAGGATGTGTACAGATTGTTTTTAGGATGGAGGCAACACAAAGTCCATATGCTCTTGTACTTGTACATGTTATACTCTGGTTTATTAAAGTAGCATCCTGGAAGACTCCACTGTACACACAAATTATCTAAAGCTTTATAAGAAAAGCTCATGAAATGACAAGCTCACTTGGAACAGTATTGGTGGATTTAGCATACTCTAGGGGAGCATAAAAGTAAAGTTAAGTCTTCTGATACCATAGTAATACTAGCTAAAAATTAACATTCAGTATAATTTATCTACCTTTTAAAAGGTTGTTTAATAAGCATCTTGGGTGCCTTAACAACAGATTCATTTAATTCTTCTAAGATATTATTGAGCTAAGGGTTTATAAGTCTTTTATGTCTTTAGCAGTCACTAACAGTTTTTTGATAAGCATTTCTGTGTACAGCTTCTTTCTCTCTGTAGAATGGAGCTCATCTTAACAACGTCAACCCACTAAACTGAAACAATGGGAAGCATCATCATGGTAACAAAATCCACTCACAATCTTTATATTTTGGTATTCTGATATGACTCATGAAGAAAGGGAAATTGACTCACACGAACAAACTTTCATAACTCAGGAAATGTCATTTTCTTAAGCTTTTTTCTCAACTAATTGTTTAGGTCTTAGTTTTTAACCTTACACACAAAGCCACAATTGAAAAAAAAAAAAAAAACAACAAAAAACTCAGAAAAAAAAAGAGTTTAGTATATTTAAAAAGACATCAAGTTTATAACAACACTATGGTTAGAAATTAGCAAAATTGTCATAATTTTAAAAACAGTAACAATCTGCACTTCTTGCGTAATACCGAATTTAAGTGGAAGTCTTCATTTTCACTAGGGACTAACATTTCTTCTACTGACTACCACATATTAAAACATCCCCCTAACTTTTTCTGACACCATATTATCAACAGGGAGTACAGGATTCCAAAAGTAGTCATGACTGCATCATCAATTACATTCTTTCACAGCATCTGTCCAAGCAACTATCACAAGCCCAACATAATTTTTCCATTCATTAACATTGTAGGAGATAAGCAAAGGCATCAGTGGACATGGGACACAATGTAAAAAGAATGAATAAAATAAGCTTGCAATATTTTAGGAGTTTATAACTAATGTCTTATTTTTACATTATTCACACAAAAAGCCACAAGAGACTGGTCACTTCTCCTCGTCTGAAGTTATGCCATGAGGTAGAGAGGAAGAACTAGGTTGTAGTAAGGGAAGTGCAAAAAAATAAAATCCTATAAAAAGCATTAATAAAATAAAAAAACCTCAGCAAGAGTGGTCATGTCCTGGAGGATTTAATGAATAACAGAAAAAGAGCAGCATGCTATGCGTGAATTAGGATGTTGTCCAGAATGACAGGCATGTAAACATATCACCCAAAAGGAGCTGGTTATTCATCTGATCTAATTTTAGGGAGAGAAAACTCTCCTTCTAAAGCCCATAGAGACCGTTTTATTAAACAAGTTCTGACAACTCATCTCTGTCTAGTTCTTCGAATTATTCCCTAGAGGAGCTTCTCTGCACCCAGTGACCATGATAGGAATAATCTCTAATAACTAAAGCTGGTCTGTGAGAGCACTCGAGTTCAGCACGAATTTGTTAAACCTACGTGATTGTATGTATTTCAAAATGCTACATTGGTATTTTGAACATGCTGCTTTTATAATGAGTCAATTGTTTGCTTTATATTTTATTAGTCTTTGCACAGAATAATGGTAAATAGAATTTCTATCCATGTTCTGGAATAGAATTAAATTAATTATGAACAAAAGGAATGAGCATCAGATCTGATAACTATTAGGATCAGATGAAGCAAGGAGGGGCTGGGTACATTCAAGATGCTTCATCCCTGTCATTAACTGCAGAAACTAAGCAGAGTTTATGTTCAAGATCTAAACACTTGGAAAACAACCCTCTTTATTCTTTATTTTTCTCACTTAGCACCTGCTGAAATTAAAGAGGTATATACTTATTGCAGCACCTTTCTGCATTCCAATGTATTGAATGAGAAAGAGCAGCACACCTGGAAAAAATTAAATCCAACATTTTTTTGGGGAAAAAAAAAAATGGTTTTGTCTTACACAGTCAGAATACAGGTAGGCTACAACCTTAAAGTAGGTTGTAACCTTCAAAGTCTGTGTGTCCCTTTCACTGTTTTTTTTTTTCTTATTCACAAAATACGATGGCTAGCTATGTATAAAAGATCCACATGTAGGAGCTGTGAGGCTATGTATATAACTTAATCATAATTATTTCTTCATACTATTTATTATTGCAGTGATCTTTTCAACTCTAAAAATACATACATACATGTAGTCATTTAAGATTTTCTACTATGCTAATGAAGACTTACTCTGTCAGAAAGCAGGAGACAAAGTTCATTCAACATATCCCAAACTTTCAGCATCATTAAGAGGCAACTACTGTATAACTAAGAAAGTCATGGGTAGAAAGTGGAAAAGAGTAAACTGGTGCTTTCAAGATTATTCCACAAATTTGTTATCCCAAGCAGGCTAAATTTAAATAAAAAATAAAGGTGTCAATTCACATTAGACTTAGTATTGCTATAGCTTGATTGTGGACTTGCTCAAATATGTAAATTTAAAATTCTGCTCATTACAGCAGGAGTTGTTTTCAAGGGAACTTTAAGGAGTCTAATGAATAAATAAAGACAACAAAGGGTATCTCTGATGAAAGACTTCAGGAAAGAGAACCTACTGATTAGCTCTGATTCCATCTGCAAGGTATAAGGGCTTCTCATTTTTAAGAGAACAGAAAAAATATTTTAATATTTAAAACTAAAAAAAAGTCATGGAGGAATTGAATAAGTAATGCTCCAACAGCAAGATTGATGTGGTCTGTTTGCTTTATGATGTTCATCATAGAGAACTATTTGTTATTGCAGTGGGGACACGTACACTCCCTCAGACACAGGCTGGACTTCATTTGACCTGAATGAAATCCTGCAAGAGAGGAAAGTTTGCAAATGCCTTGGTACTATAAGTAACAAAAAGAATATTATTAAACCTAACATTTAATGAAAACAGATCCCTGCAGGAAAAAATTTTGACCCATGTTGTGCATTAAGATTAAATTAACATTATGCTGTTAAAATATAATTCTTTCCCAAGTCTGAACATACTCTTAATGAAGTATGCCAGAAAGAGCAGGTATGCCTTAATTAAAATTCCACATATAAAAGTAAAATTGCTAAGCTGACTACTCTGGAAAGTCTACATGTGACTTTGTACATTACAGGGATTTTAGAATGTGCAATTGCATAACCACAAACCAAAAAGCTACCAATTATGCTGTTTATATGAATACCTAGTTACAAGTGGGAATAATCTATGTATAGTTTGTATTTTGCAATACATGTAATTTCTAAATCATATCTCAGAACAACAAGGAAATTGATTCAAATGACTTACACAACAATTAGGGTGAGATACTGATCTTTTAAAATTAAAAGTCTACATTAAGATCGAAGAAAACAACAAACAAACAACCAAACCCAAAACAAAACAAAAAAAAAGAATGTGAGCCATAAAAGAGTTGTTACTTTAGAGATGTACCCAAGGTGGCATTGAGTGCTTGTAACAAAAGCTAAGAATGGGTAATTTTCTTTATCATTCTTTAAAAGGAGGGCAAAATCATCTCTTACCATGTCTTAGGGATTTTCAACAGCTATACTTAGATGAGATGGATACCACCTAGAAAGTGAGTTTAGACTTTTTCAAAATGTGTGAATTCTCTTCTTATTTTGCAGCTTTAGTTTCAAATCACAATGAGCCATTTCATATTTCACTATGAGGCACACAGGTACTGACGTTATCATAAAAAGCATACACAACATCAATATTGAAAAGAATTTGTTTATATAATTACATCCATAGCTAATAGTCTGGAATAGCAACAGTGGTTTCCCCACAGGAGACAGCAAGGCTGCCAAAGTGCATTATGTGGGGGATAAAAAAGGGGATCCTTAAGTCAGTGATCTTTCAGAGTTGCCCAGTGGGAAGTGGTGAGGAAGTCACTCTGCTGCTTCATCCCACCAATGCTATTGCTGGCTCACCCTGCCTGTCTTAATGCAGGAGCTGCTGACTAATTTACAGTATTGCAGTTGTTTATACACATGACCCTGTTCTTGAAGCAAACTCTTGTGAAGATGTTCTACCTTCTACTCTAATACCTATGCCTAATAGAAAGAGAGCTTTATATGAGTGCTTATAAGGCAAAAGAAAGCTGTTTCTAACCTTTTTCATATTGTCTGAAGACATATCTTTTCCATTCCAATAAAATGTATTTTATTCTTCTTTTTTTTTCTTTTTTTTTTTTTAAGAGAGACATTTGTCTTAAAAGGTCACCACAAACTCCTGATTACTCTGAATGTCACTGTACTTTCAAAATACTTACAGGACACATTCAAAGAAGCTTTCAGGAAGTAGAAATGAGGACAAGTGGCCTGGGAGGAATGCAGGGGAATTGTACAGGAATTTAGGGACAAAGTTAGGGAAGTCAAGGTCCAATAAGAAATGAGTTTGGCCAGGGATATCAGCTTCATAGTGAGAAACCTACAAATGTGTGTATATAAAAAACATCTGGCTCACAGGTTTCTTTCATCACAGGTGTTTGTTTTTTTCTGTTTCCACGGGAGATGTGGTATATAGCAGGAAAGAAATGTAGAAAGTGCAAATTCCAATCTTACATAAACACATACTTGGAAACATAGCACATAGAAAATGGAAAAAAACAAATAAGTGACTGTTTTCTAATGACGGGGGTGTGATGGTGGCACACCCACCATTATCACACACGGTAATAGTAATGAATACAGAGTTACTTTTCATAAATCCCAATTTGATAAACATGTTACATGTTGATAAACATATTGCAACTTCCCTCATGTTCTGAAAAGCCTGAGGCAAATTGTTAATTCTTACTCATATTTTTAATTTCTTTCATTCTAGCTAAAAAGTATCTTTGGTAGAGAAAATTCAAAAGTCTTAGGAAAAGAAACGGACTTTGATGGTATTTGTTGTCAGCAACAGTTCACACAAATGTCACCATTTATTGATACTGGAGACATGTTTGAGACTATATGCTTGAAAGGTGTATTATTCCTTTGTTTCCACTAATTAGGTTTTCATTAATGCAGCAAAGAGATCAACTATCAAGTTAATTCTCTACTCTTAATTTGTTATTTGCAACATTTTTTTTCTCAGTACCTAAATTAGCGTTTAATATCTTTTCCAAATCAAACAAACACTCTATTCCACCAACACTTATTTATTCTATAAACTTCTCAATGCATGCCTGTGATAACTCAATCAGTTTTTCAGGTCACAGAGAAAGCATGACAGGCACTTCAAGTCTGAATCTCTGCCTATAGATCATTAAATAAAAGTCTTATCAAGATATCAATACAGGTGTAATAAAATTCCGTAGTACTATAAGTAAATCTACATGTCCTCTTTAGTCACACAATATTATAAAGATGTTATAAGACTTACAGTACTACCCAAAGTGTTTACTAAGTTGGAGGTTGTCCCTAAATCTTCTGGGGCTTGCAGAGGTGGAAATTGAATAATTCCCTCCATATGCATTCATTTATTTTTAGCACATCAAAATCAGCCAAGTCTCTTCCTGTCTCTGTCTAGTTAAACATTAAATATTGAACTCCTACGTACACTACAAGTGATGAATTACATTTTTAAAAAATTTTTCCTACAAATAGTTACACGTGCCTGGTTCCAGTGTCTTTTTTTTTTCTTTCTCTTTTCTGTCAGTCCGAGCCTGTTGAAACACTGCTGCACAGTGGAACACCAACCATAGAACAGAAGGGATCACTTGACGATGGAGGGAATATGTACTCTTAAAATCTGTGTATCATATATTGCAAAAGATAATTGACAACCTCCTTCTGGTATAAATCACATGCTCAAAGAATCTGTCTCTGCTTTCTTTATATCAGTCAATCAAACAGAGTACACGGATGTTTACTGTGAGGTTAATCACTTGACAGTAATTGCCTGCCCGTACTGACCAAATAAATCAATTCCATACAACAGCAACAAAGAGATTCTGGTTATTGAGCTTATATAAATACAATTGATTACTTGAAATCTCTCAAAACAACATTAAAATAATTTCCAGATGTACCTAATAGAAGAACATTACAGACTATAATTCACTATAATTTCTGTTAATTTGCAGGGCAAATGAGATACATTGAAACAGAAAACAAACTTTTCACCATTACAGGAAACTGTTGCAATTCAAATTAATGCACAACATGTGTGTTACTAGTTGTTGTAGTGCAATAGATTCATATATTAGACACTAAAAAGGAAGAAGAAAGCGCACAATATTATTTCTCTAAGATTTGTTTCTTGGTTTATTATGTATTTTGACAGTGCAAGAACTTATACAGGGAAGTCTCTGCCAACCACATGGATGTAGTTCACTTCTAATGTCCCAGGAAAATCCTCATTTTCCTGCCTTTTAGGAAATATACTGTGTGCATACACTGTGATGTACACTTGTTAGCCTGTTAGCCTGTAATTCTAAAGGCTAATTTTCTACTTTGGGTATATTTCCAACTATACATTTTACATATTTGTAAAACAGAGGTTAGAGGTGAGGAACTCAAAATTCAGTGGACCATTCTTCACACTGTTCTGCTAATGTGGGCGTTACTATTACAGTATATACTTCTTTTTTTTTTTTCATCTGTAATGGTTTTTACATACTGATATGGTAGTTTCAAATGCAGATTTTATTAAATGCACCTTATTCAACTGCTGTTTGCTAAATTATATAGGTTTTTTTATGTTACATAATTACACTGTGGAACTTGATACTTCAAAATGTTTTTGAAGCCAAGACTAAATGGATTAAAAAAATAATCAGACTAATGGAAAATAGGTTAATTGGTAGCCACAGTGAATGATGATTGAGATCACGAACTATAAACTATAGAAAGCAGAGAAAGAATACTACAGGAAGAATGCTACTGCCCTGTAGTCATTGCTGCTCAAGCAACTGTCACACAGCTGCAAAGGTCTCCCTGGGACAGAGCTACTGCTATTGGGTTGTGGCTACACCTATTCTCACATCAAATGACAATTGGAGCTACCCTATGAGCTATTGCTACAGCTATTTATAAATTCCAAGGCATTTAATCACATGCAGTATAACGGATTTAGTGATCTTATTTTCTGTTAGAGGTAGTGCTTGCTGAATTTACCTGTTAATTGACCACATTTTCCAATTAAAAAAAAAAAAA
>VWZF01000445.1:3563153-3654784 GCA_013396755.1 Sclerurus mexicanus | reverse complement strand
AAAAAAAAAAAAAAAGAGCTGCCCACAAGTTTTAGAATAGAAGTCAGACTTGTCAATATGTTGCAGATACCACACAAAGTATTCAGGACAGCTTGAATGTATCAGCCATTCATATCTAGGCACATAGTAAAGTTGTATGCAAATGGTATAATGACTCAAATACAATTCAAATCACAATATTCAATATATATTTTTTTCATAAATATAGGAGATAGTAAGATCCTGTAATTACCTGTAACTGTTAATTCCGTCGTTCTTCTGACAACAAAGAATCCATATTTTAACTCACAGGTGTAATTTCCAATGTCATCCTCTCTAACTTCCCGAATGACAAGAGTGTCCTTTTTAAACACAATACTTGATCTCCACGTCTTTGACTTGCATTCCTGTTTAAAGATAATATAACAAGTTCGGTGACTCTGTTCTTAAAATGGACCACTGTTGATGATGCTGCTTGAAGACAAGGTAGCCAGCCAAGAGCCCAGGCTAGTTACAAAGTTTGTATACACTAAATATCTAAAAATCCAGTCAATTTAGGTGTGGATTTAAAAGAAAAAAGACTATGTAATTTTATAATCTGACAACATTTGTGCCTCTGGCAAGAAAAACGAATTGATTCCTTTGGTGGTTTTCTTTTGAAATTAGTTTGCAGAGTGGCTCCTGCTTCATTTACTTATTTACCATCACACTTATGTTGTGATCTATGACTTTTATATTGCCAGCGGCTACAGGCTGCAGGGGAGAATTCTTTTTTTTCTTTTTAATTCATTTTTTTAAAAAGAAAAATGCAATTAAAAATTAGAGAAACAAAAGAAGATGAGAATGAAGAGAAATATATATATATATAATATATATATCTTCCTAAAAAATCTTAAAAACAAAGCTCTCTGAACTTAAAAAAGATGAGGTTTTAATCTACAAAAATTGTATTACTAACTCAAAATGCAGATGAGAATAAGAAAGGAAATAATGAAAATCAAGATGAGAATAAGCAAATAATTTTGCAAATAAGCAAAAACATTTCTCCTATCTTAGATATTCTGTCAGTTACTTTGGCCTGTATCATCCTAGACCACAACATTTTACTTATTAGATAGCATAGTCTTGTAAACCATAATTAAAAGCATTTATGTTATCAGCTAAATGATCAGACTTCAGAAAATTAATTAGAATGCATACCAGTGCATGCTTAAACTAGGACTTCCTATATCCTCTATTCCTATATACTTCCATCTGTAGAGCTCTGTGTAGACAAAATATACAGAATATAAATTTCAGATTTACTGAATATTTTGGTGTCTTTAAATAGAGAATTGAAGCACTGAGTACTTAATGTAGATAGTAAGAATTGCAGAGCTCAAGAGGTGTTGTTAATGCAAGTTTCAAGGCACTGCCGACAGACATCACTATTTGCAAGAACTTAGCCTTTAAGTAAAGATCTAGAAATCTGTACACAATATTAAGATAAAACCAATAAATTTATTTTTGCAAATATAACCTTAAGTTATGTATAAACCAGAGTTTTGGTAGTTGCTGAATTTCATGCTGCAAAATAAAGCCATTCATTCAGGCATTCAGTTAAGTGCATGCTTAGATATCTTAAAAAGTTTACAAAAACAAAGGTTTACTATTTGAATTTCTCTCTCAATTAGTTCATTCTTTCTTATCACTGATTCTGTTGTCTGTTCTTAGCAAATTTTAAAACAATCCAAGCTTAGTAACACATTTTGATCATGAAAATCAAAAGACCATTGTACAATATTTGTTGAAGGTGTAAATATCTTGCATTCCTTACCTTATACCACAGAATTTCAGGCTCCCTAAATGGAAATAAAAAATCCTCAATTTCAGGGCATGAGATCTCCTTGCTTTTGCTAAGTTCAGCTTTCTCAAAATATTTCATCTTTGAATTGTAGCAAAGTCCAGTGTCATTTTCACCCACCGTCAGCGAAATGGACACTTTCATACAGTAAGTTGAGTTCCTGTAATGCAGTAAACATAGAAAGAAAAGTCTAACATGAAAAAAAGAATAATTGCTAATGTACATGACATTGCTTTTCATTCCAAGAAAAACTTATAAAATTTTGTGTTTATTTTATAGCTATTTATCAGAACTTTACTTCTCTCTCACCAGGAATTACAATATTTAGAGGGTGTTGATTGGCCTTATGCTGAGACTAAAGGTTTATCTCTCCCTTTCATCAAACACTTTCTAACATTAGTGTCCTTACTGTGTGTTAGAGAACAATTTCCAAAAAAAAATAAGTACACAATAAAAGATCCATGTATTTACCAGTGAAACTAAACAAGCAACTTGCTCACAGACACCATTGTGGCAGTTCTCAGGAGGGAAGAGATCATGTTGTAGTACCACAGGCAGATAACAAATTGGAATTCTAGCCCCACTACAAGAGCCACCTATTCATCAGCTCTGAGCATTCCTTAAAGCAGAAGTGCTAGCCTTGTTGCATAGTTTAATTAAAAAGAGTCTTGTGACCCTTTTAATTTAGAATGAAGTATGTTTCGACCTAACACGCTGCCCAGTTGTTTACCTCAGCCTTCAATCCTCCTACTCCCAGGACAAAATGTTGCTTCTGCAGTACCTACAGCCTTCATTAGTTTGGGCTCTCTCCTGAAACTTATAGCTCATACAGCAACATATCTCTGCTGCTGTACATTGATAAACCAGGCATCCAGAGAGTAGGGCACGTTGTCTGCCTTCCCACATTTCACTATGTGCTTTAATTAGGCTCAGAGACAAAATTACTTGAATATTGGGCTTGGTTGTTGTTTTGTTTTGTTTTGTTTGTGGTTGTGGTTTTTTTGTTTGTTTGGTTGTGGTTTTGTTTTTTTTTCATTTGAGTTTCCAGGTGGGCAGCAAATGAGTGTGTAAAGTTGAGTACTCCCCAGGAACACACTGTGACAATGCAAGATTTCTCTCCTACTGTTTTGTAAATGCATTTGACTCCTGATCTGCTGAAAGAGGATCCTGCAGAGAGTACCAAGGAAACACTCATCTCCATTCTCAGCCTCTATGAGCTGATTGCTTATTTACAATATAGTCCTGCGTATCAGACGTGGCAGAATCTCAAAGATTGATTTCTTAATATCTGTTTCCTTTCTCTGTCAATAAGAGGGCACAGAAATGCTTAAGGATAAAAAATAAGAAAACTGAATTCAAAGAACTCTAGAGTCCAATTTTTGTAAAGGAAAATGAAACCCTCTAAGGGAAGGTCTATAATTATAAAATTAGACAATAGTCTTAGAAAGTAGATTCTGGAACAGAATGACCCTTAACTATTCATGGATTTGTAAGGAAAATAAACACAAAATTATTTACTTATAATGAAGCTGTAAGTATAATTTATTACTCTGTTCAAGGATCTGGATGTATAAAGTAAATAAAGTTATTTAAACTTTATGCAAAGCAAAGAATGAATTCACTGAATACGGATCACTCTTGCTGCTTTTAAGCTGTTAAAGAGCTGAGCACCATTCTCTCCTGCAATTAAAAATCATCCTGTTTTTAAAGAACACTTTTTCATTCATGTATTTTATGTTATTCCTCCACTAAGGTGATACTTGAAATATATATATATATAGATATAGATAGATATAGATATAGATATAGATATAGATATAGATATATATAATGTGGTTTGGAAACCTCATAACAAGTCACCTAATTCAGTTTTTCCAAATCAGTAAAATTATTTTTCTTCTTGAAAGACCTATCCCATAGAAATAGGGAGAAGGCCTGAACAATCCATTAAGCTCTGAGGTTCAGGAGCACACCCAAACACCCCTCCCTCCCCCCAAAACAACCAACCCAAAACAAAACAAAAATCCCCACCAACATTTAACTGTGCTCCCATTCTCTGAGAAAGCAAGGTAAGTAAAATGGTCACATAGGGATCCATTCAGACTGAATTGTGCAAAAATTATGATTTGATGTTTGATTTACTAAAAAAACCTGTTCTGAAACAGTGACAATGTCAATTGCCAGAGGTAGAATTCCTTCTGAGGCACATCAAAATTTCCATTGCAACAGCAGATCCCTTACCAGATGCAGCTAAGGCTTTCTGCTCCATAAGAGAAGTATTTTGGAAATATCCCAGAATGTTTAAGTTCATTGTTTGAAGATGATGTTTCCAAACTGTCAGACAAAAAGTGCTTACAATTTTGGGTGGATTCTTTGTCAGCTGAGTTTCCTAACACAATTTTCTTTCAAAAGCCCAAAGTATAAAAAGAACCTAAAGTTCCAGATGCCCACTGGCAAGACAGACTTTCTTATTCTGACTTTAAATACTAACTGCACTGTCAGTCTGACTCATCTCACATTGTGTCAGAAATCAAGCGTGTTGGGTGGAAACAAAACTCAGAAAGTCTGGTGCAGAAGGCAGAGTAACACAAACAGTACGAGCAAAGAAACCAAGCTAATGGGCTCACAGGACAGAAACACATCAAGAAAATTAAGCAACCCCCAGGTGGGAATGAAAGAGAAGAAAGAGGTGGTGACTTCGCTGATTACAGCTAGAGCATAAAAGGTACAGCAGATGCCTAACCTCTCAGGTAATAGAAAAAGTAGCAGGCAGCAGAGCCCTCTGCAAGCATGCATATACTGCAGAGGGTAAAAATTGTTCATGTGTTAGAACAAATGAAATGTCCAGTCATAAATGCTCGGAAGTGCAAAATTTGCAAGAACCTCTTTGTACTTATAAGTGAAATTTTTCATTTTCTTCTTTTATTCAATACATTTTCAAGCACTAAAATAGTGACATCTAAACAGTACAAAGGACAAAAACAGGAAGCAAGAAGCTGTTTTGGGATTTTTATATAAGACAAAAAAATCCATTGTAATCAAATTTATCTTAAAAAGTAGTTAAATTAACAGGTAACTTTTAGAGAGAAAAGGAGGGGGAAGAAGAGAAGACACAGTGGAGAAAACAGATGAGAACACACATAGATCAAGAATAGCTTCTCTAAACTTTAATGTTTGGAATATTGACATTTAAATTTAGCGGAATTTCTCAGAAAACTAAGCACTTTTAAAACATGATTTCTTCATAAAGTACAACTCTAAAATGGGCCAGATGGGTTACTCTTATGAAACTATGCTTCTTTTTTAAGTTGTCAATCTTGTCTTCAGCCTCAGCAGAGAGCTCAGCAGTGGATTTATGCACCTCAGTACTCCCCGGGTAGTATCCCTCATCATCCCTATTCATGCCAGAAGAAGGGAAACTGGGACTCTACCCCCTACTTGTCCACTCTGGTGCTCTGTCATTATGCTATTTACCATGCTGAAGAGTACCATTTACAAGCTGAAGAGTAAACAGGAAGCCAAAAAATCTCTTTTATGTTTCCATCATCATACAAACCGAGTTGGAAAAGTAATTTCATTTCCAGCTCCTCCTAAACTGGACATTAAAAAAGAAAGCCTGAGAAAACTCTTTTCTTTGCAGCTTTATTTTAAATTTTAAAAAGTGAGCTTAGCCAGTGACGTCAATATCCATTTTCTATAAATGGTCCATTCCATTCTGCGGAAAACTTTTGTTGACTTCATTAATTAGTTTTTTCATGGTTTTGCAGACACAATTTTGTCCTTTTTCAGTCCAAGTAACTTCTGTTAGAATTACTGGGATGCCTGAAAGCTGGAGAGAAAAGCATTCATTCAAGAGAGCAACAAAAACACATTATTGATAATCTACTCGAGCTCTTGGCCAGTAGCTCCAAAGGCTCTTTGTGAGCTTTAAAACTTTCGCACAAAAATTTTTAAAGCCTCTACATAGCAGCGGGGTTGTTTGAGGACATGCCTGAGGCCTTGGGCCACATGGTGAGGGAGGAAGGCCAGCGTGCCAATGTGCAGCCAGAATTGCTGTTGCGCAGTGAGGTCCCCTTGGTGGTAGGATCTGATGCCCCCAGCAGTCTTTGACTTCTGGACCATTTGTTCAGGACAGCAGTTCACAAACTTTATATGCAAGGTTCCCTTTTGCTGGATTTGGTTTCCTTGTTGTTTTTGTTGTGTTTTTATTTCCTTGAACTCTGGAATGGCTGACTCCCACACTTCCTGGCTCTGATAGCTGAAATTACAGATTACCTTTTCCAGAAAGCTTCCAGAGCTGACAGAACTGCAAGTGCTGGGGCAGTGCTTCAGGCATGGGAAGGGAGAAAAAAGGTGGAGGGAGATGGACAGAAGTCGGCTGGAATTTTCCTCTGTGCTTTAGAAATTATCTCCTGTCTTCATACCCTGGGGGGCCAACCCAGTTTGGAAACGGCTTTTGACCTCAATTGAATTACATAAGTACTGATTTCTTCCCTCAAGGGTCACCTAATTATGTGCATGATACTATGAAATAACCCACTGCACACAAGCCTCCAGGACTATTTGAATATCAATGCTCTGCAAGATACTTGTTGTAATAGCTTTGAATTAGTCACACAAGAAAATATTGTTTGGTTTTAATGCCATCCTTGGAAGCCAAAACCTTCACATTTTATCTTCTTCTGACACAAGTGTTACAGATTGCCATTCCAAGTTACTCCTTCTCTCCAATCCTGCCAAAAGATGATGTCAAAGTACAAAGTCTAACTGCCTTAGAATGTTTTCCTTGTGTTAGAGGGAGCTACTGACTGATGTGAAATGCCTTCTATTGATATTCTGAACAATAAAAATTAAATAAAAATTAGCCTTTAGAAAGGGAATTTAATTTTCTTATCCTTAATATACTTTAATGGTCCTTTTGAGGATAAACTAGAAAAATATATGTGTAAGGGTTTGTTATTGACTTTTCTGAATGATCTCTTTTTTAAAGTCTAAGTGAAACTTACTCCTTTACAAGAGCTGGAATCAATCTGATATTGATTTCTACATTTTAATAAAACATCATTTTCTTAGTACAAAATACATGGGCAAAATTATGACAACAATCTTAATTAAGAACATGTACTGGAAATTACATGGAAAGAAAAATTGTATAAAATTAAATACTTTTAAATACAAGTCAAACCTTGTCTTTAAAATTAAAGCTTCCTTCCAGAAAAAAGCAAAGAAAAAAAATCCATACTGTTACAGTATAGGAATATAAAAATATTCCTATAATGTAACTCTGTACTGCTCTATGAAGTATATTTATATGAATATAAATCTAAACACATTTTGTTTGAAGCTAAAGCTTTCCTACAAATAACTTTAAAAGTCTCATATTCTTACAACAAATATTGCTATATTCTACATGTCTATACATGCTTGCTTATAAATCAGTCATATTAGGGATTCCAATACCGACAGAGTATGTGCTTCAAAAATATTACCAAATAAAGATTTAAAAAGCATATTAATACTCCACCCATATGTTATTCACTGTGAGTAAAACTCATTTTTAAAAACAACTTTTCATTCAAATATTTGGTATGGGAACTCCTCCAGAGAGTAGCACTTATATATGGATTGCAAGTGAAAATTTTGGAGGCGGTTAAAAAAGATAAGAATAAATCAAAAAAGCACTGTACTGCACATGATATAAAGGGTGAGTAAAATATGGATTACCACTAGTCTGAATTTAATAGCACATTTAATATTTTAGTGCTGCTTACAAATTTAGTGCTAAATTAGCTACTCATTTCAGTAAGGCTTCCAGGATTGTTAGTGAAGAAATTTTGGGCTACTGAGTCATGAAGTGCTAAAATGGAGACATGTCAGAATGATACTAAATATTTTCACTGCAGCAGATCAATGTATATTCCCAAAGGAGACAGAAGTATGAAGAGCAGTGCAAGTGTACCTTACAGATGAAAAACCCTTTAGCTTTCTACAAACTGCAGTAGGGAGATAATACCTTAGCACGAAATGCCTCTGGGTATACATATCCTCATAATTTGGGAAATGATGGCAATTGCTTTTCCTTGGGAACCAGTGATCATGAAGAAGAGTAATTTTTAAACCTTACTTAACACCACATGCCAGAGTAGCAGAAATGCAGCACTGTGGCTTCCCTGGAAAATTACAAGTAAATAAAGTTTTATTATTCCTTCCATTTCTTTCATTTATGGAATAACAAAATCTTAAAATGATTGCGATTGGAAGGGAACTCTGGATGTCACCTGGCCTAACTCCCCTGGATCAAGCAGGGTCACCTTGCCCAGGAGCGTGTCCAGACCACTTTTGAATATCAGCAAGGATGGAGACTCCACAACCTTCCTGGGTAAACTGTTCCAGGGTTTAGTCACCATCACGGTGAAGTGTTTTCTGATGTTCACGTGGAATATTCTGTGTTTCAGTCTGTGCCCATTGCCTCTGGTCCTGTCACCAGGTAACCCTGAAAAGAGTCAGGCTCCATCCTCTTTGGACCCTCCCTTCAGATTTGTGTGTGTATACACCAGTGGGATGTGCCTGTGCCTTATCTTCTCCAGGCTAAACAGTCCCAGTTCTCTCAGCCTGTGGTCATAGGAGAGATGTTCCAGTTCCTTGACCATCTTCATGCATCTTCACTGGACTCTCTCCATTTTTCTCTTGAAGTGGGGAGTCTGGAACTGAACGCTATTCCAGGTATGGTCTCACCACATGGTCTCTCCAATATGGTCTCTCATCGTTGAGCAGAGAGGAAGGGCCACCTCCCTCCGTGTGCTGGCAACATTTTGTCTAATGAAGCCCAGGTCATCTTTAGCCTTTTTTGCTGCAGGGGCACATTGCTGGTTCATATTCTTCACCAGAACTTCCAGGTCCTTTTCTGCAAAGCTGCATGTATTGTTGTTCATGGCACATTTGTTTCCTTCAGTGGTTTTTCACTTGTAGGGGGCAGATGGGAATTGTTAAACAAAAATACATTTTCCAAGTATTATATGAAACATACAGAAAAAAAAACCCAAAGAGTTGGCATGAGAATGACTGAAAAAAATGCATGCTTTTCAAAGGTAGAGATCCTTAGAATTATGTTTACTGTTTGGTGCGACAGTGTGTGCTCGAGCAGCTGTGCTTCTGTGTTCAGGAACAACTGAGTTTTACTACATCCTGATGACTCAGAAGGTTGTCAGATACTGGAATGTGTTTATCACCAAGTCATCCCTCTTGCAAATGCAATTGGCCTTCTTTTATAGCACTAAAACTTAAAGCATTATTGAAAACAAAGATGCTGCTGAATGGCTTCTCCCTTGTTCCCTCTCTTTGCTTGAACTTACACAAGTGCAACCTGCATTTTTCAGCTAAAGAGAGATCCTGTCGTTCAATCTTAAATGCTAAGCTAGAGTCTTCTGTTCAGCTGTTGAGCAGCTGCATAAAGAACATCCCTTGAAGGTATCTGGCTTGTTTCTGAATGATTAGATACTTATCTCTTGCTAACTCTGCATGAGTGTGTTCTTTTTTGAATAGAGATTTCTCATGTTCCATTATCAGTTACTCATTAAAGGTAGATATGGACAGAGATATCCAACAATTATGACATTTGTTCTACATATTAGAAGAATGACATTTGTACATGAATAAGACTCCCTTGAATATATTTCCATAACTCTTTCACATATCTACTCAGTAAAAACATGAATACATGAAAAATTATGACATTTATTATGTTACTACTTCAAGGCTGTTTCCCAGCATACTGATGCCACTTCTCCAGACTCCTGGAGATTCTCTAATGGGATTTCATTACAACTCTGAGTTTAAAAAGTAAATAATTCCCATACTTATGGCTTCTACATTTGTTAAAAAAAAAAAAAAACGAACAACAAAACACACCTCAAACAAGAAAACCAACCTAACAAAAAAACCCACACAAGACTAAACACCCCAAATCCCAACACCCCATAGTCATAGCTGTTTTACACCTACTTTCCTAAGAATAAACAATAATTCAGAAATCAGGCAGGCATTGCCAGATGCAGGATTAAAAAGAAGTTAGAATGACATCTCACAGATGAATGTAAGAGCATTACTGTGGACAGATTGAGTTAGAACTCAAAAGAAAGTATCAAATTTCTGCGGAAAATTCAGTCTTTGGCAAAGGTTAACCTGCTATCAGAGCAGAACTTTGGAAATGTGCAAGAATTTTTATGAAATTTATAACTGAAGATCTCAGAACAAGTCTCAAATTTCCAAATAAGAAATATACTAAATGCAGAAAAGGCAGTAGGAGTTGAAGAAACAAACCTATAAACAAAGGCATATAATATAATTTGGATTTGTCTTTCATTTGAGGACCATAAAGAACACAAGAAACTTATCTATTAACCATGTTTGACTGTGTTCATAAGAACAGCTTTACCACAAAATAGTTTCCAAAATTGCCTCAGTGCAATCTGTAACAACACATTAAATATTTTTAGTTCACTCAAATTTAAGCTCTAAAAGGTGATCCAGATCCACTTCAGGCTGTCACTGAAGATCAGTCATGGAAGCTCAAGCAACAGAAACCAGGATTCACACCAAGTTCATACCAACAGTATCCCTGAAAACAAACATAGGCAAACAAGGACTTCCACCCACTCCAGCTGCCTACTCTAACAGCCTCCAGAGCTTTTTTTCCAGTTTCCAGTCTGTCCTTAAATGTACTAAAAACCATTCTTATATCCACACATTCAAAGGAAAGTGTCGAAAAATTATTAGCTTTACCAAGAAGAAACAGAGTTCACTGAGCCATTTTAGGTAAATGTTATTTAAGGATCTCTTAGAACTATTTTCTTGAAGAGGCTGAGATGGCCAGAGGGGCACACTTTTTGTTTGTAAAGCTTTCAAAGCAAGGGTTGTGACTCCATGCTAAAGAATTATTAATTCCCATCTTCTGCAGCATCCCCAAATATATTAATTCTTGTTTTCCTCATTTTCTAAACATAACATGAAAAAATGACAGCTGTGCACCTTCACTCTACTAATGCCAGATTTCCATCTCCAGTGGTCAAGCCCAAGTAGAGCGTGATACATCTGAGAATTCAGCAGAGCCTGAAGTTTCAAGAATATGAAATCATACTATTCTTTGTCTCATTATTATCAACCATCAAGGTAAACAACTCTGACATGAAAACAAAAATATTACAGAGGCTTCAGCTGCCCAAACAAATGGAGCATGAGGATAAGGCACAGGCAGGTGCCAGACACCATAGCTATATATTTTCATTTCTTGATTTAGTTTTCAAGCTTGCTGCTACCTCTCATCTTCAGAAGCATGAATCATCAAGAATATCGAGACATGAGGATCCAAAGTCATGTGAACAGCAGCAATATGAATGTATGAAAGCATTTCTACACAGACAGCTGTGAATAATTTCACCTATGTAAAGTGTGCCTGTGTAAGCTATTTTCATTTGTCAAAATGAGGTTTGCTTTACACATTTTAATTCACATCTCAAACACAAAGGGTAAACTGAACATGTTTAAATGCATTTCAGATAATTGAAAGTCACTTGTTTTTCACTTGGACTGTGATACATTTAGGTGCCACTGTCTTTGTACAACCCCTTCCAGCACAGGTGCATGAGGGACAGTAGGAGAGACCTCTCTCACATATTGTTTCTTGGTGGCGGTCTCACAGAAAAGTCTACTTCGTTTGTCAGAAATGCAGAATCTCCCCTTGAGCTTGTCTGGCTGCTTCATCCTACAGCAGGACACAGATTCCAGCTGGGCTGGTGCGGCCAGTTTAATCAGCTGCTGGTCTTTGTGACCTAGCTTCACCCTGGAATTCCTCACTATCTAAATAAAAGAATAGCTATGTAACACAATTTAGTTCAGTTTATAAATACACTATGGCTCAAAACCCTGCCAATAAGTTTTTATAATTGGTGAAGAATAAATGAATGTATAAACTCATTCTAAATAGAAAATTTAACCTACATTTTCATTTATGTACCACATTTTCTGTCTTGTTTTTGTTTCTGCCATCAATTTCAGTCACATTTTCTTTCTTCATATTGGGAAAGAACAAAGAGAATCTGCGAATTCCTGTATTGATTAAACACTTTGTAACATTTTTCATGGATTAATTAATATCTATTTGCAAGTATTTTAATATTCAGAACAATTAGGACTAAATAGTTATTTTCTTGGCATTTGTTCAGAAACATAACTTCTGCTTACACTCCTGATGTCTTTGTTAGAGTCAGCTGAATCTAGTAGTCAAAGAACTGGAAGGGATACCAAGCAAATTTGCAGACAATACAAAACTGGGAGGAGCTGTTGACTCCCTCAGGGGCACAGAGGCCCTGCAGAGAGACCTCAACAAATTACAGAGATGGGCAATCACTCATCACCATATGAAGTTCAGTAAAGAAAAGTGCTGGATTCTGCACCTGGGATGAGGCAACCCTGAATGTACGTACAGACTGGGGAATGAGATGCTGGAGAGCAGTGCTGTGGAAAGGAACCTGGGGGCCCTTGTTGACAGCAAGCTGAATATGAGTCAGCAGTGCCCTGGCAGCCAGCAGAGCCAACCTTGTCCTGGGGGGCATCAGGCACAGCATCGCCAGCCGGCCAAGGGAGGGGATTGTCCCACTCTGCTCTGCACTGGGGCGGCCTCACCTTGAATATTGCAGTTTTGGGCACCACAATATAGGAAAGACATAAAGCTGTTAGAGAGTGTCTGAAGGAGAGAAATGCAGAAGGTGAAGGGCCTTGAGGGGAAGCCGTGTGAGGAGCAGCTGAGGGCACTTGCTCTGTTCAGACTGGAGGAGACTGAGGGGAGTTGAAGTTACCTCATTGAAGTTGAACCTCATTGAAGTTACAACTTCCTTGTGAGAGGAAGAGAAGGGGCAGGCGCTGATCTCTGCTCTGTGGTGACAGTGACAGGACTGAATGGAATGGCCTGAAGTTGTGTCAGAGGAGGTTTAAGTTGGATATCAGGAAAAGGTTCTTCCCCCAGACAGTGGTTGGGCACTGAACAGGCTCTCCAGGAAAGTGGTCCCAGCACCAAGCCTGGCAGAGTTCAAGCATTTGGACAATACTCTCAGGCACATGGTGTGACTCTTGGGGATAGTCCTGTGCAGGGCCAGGAGTTGGACTCGATGATCTGGATGGGTTCCTTCCAACTCAGCATATTTTGTGATTCTGTGAAATATATTCAGAATATGCAGCAGGTTCATCCAGCATCTGGGCTAAGGACGTATACCCCATAGGTGGGCATGCATACACACACCTGTGCACACACGGCCACTCACTCAGACACCTACACAGATGCATTGTGCTGCTGAAACAATGAACTGCAGAGCTGACCCAACCCCGTTCCTCCTCTCCAGCTGATCAAGTTGAAGTCAGATAGTGGAATACATAACTGCACAAGCACAAAACACAGCTGCCTTCAGCAACTGACCTTGGACTCTCAGCTCAGGAGCTGGCCCCAGGGCCACTGCTCTCCCCAGCTGCTGGCACTGGCACATGAGGTTCACAGTCTTCATCAGCTGCTAGACCTCAGACAATTTATCCTGCTCACCAGCCAGGCCAGCTCAAAGTTCACTAGCATACACCAACACCTGCTTAGTGTAGACAACACAGCCACGTGGAAAATTGAAATGGCCTTTAATGAGAAGATGAGACAAATTATATGGCTCAGACAACAATGCACATCATCAGCATATTTTCACTCAGAGGCCTTTTACCTCCTTTTCCCTTTGTCTTTCATACTCTACTTCCTCTATTTCCCACTCTTGTTCTCAGTATACATTAGTCTCTGATACATCCTCAAAATCACTTCAAAAAATCATTCAGCAATATTCTTACTTCCTAATACATTTCAACCATGAATTTGTTTATGCTATATAAACATTATAATGTTTAAACTAGCATATAAATAAATATATAGATAATGTATCAATGTAACTTCTTTAAATCCTAAATATTCTCAAAACATTCAATTTGTTGTTCTCAAGAAAATAACATAAATATTTATCTTCTAAGCTAACAAGTTTTGGAGCTACTAGAAACAAAACAAATATAAAATACTAGCAAAAATGACAGAAATAATTTAAGGATAGCGTAATTGCAAATGTCACCAAAAACCTGTACTGTGAGAAGAAAGTGACCACACATAAAAATCAGAAGAATCTGTTTCTTTGTCAGACACTTAGGAGTTGTTTGTTTTTTAACAGCACTTGTTATGGGAAATCTTCCATTGTAATTATGGATCAGCAACTGCTACTCCATAATATTGATGCTTTCTCTATAATTTCTCTCTCCTCTTAGAGATTTCAGTTTCTAATTTCTGAAAGATAAAGAGAAACAATAAAACACTGAGGTCTTGAATAAGAGCACAAATTGCAGTATACTGAAGAAAATATGTATGGAAGGTGTTTTGTTTGACTGCAAAAGGCACTGATGTAACATAAATGTTTTGAGGAACGTGATTTTGAAGTCCTCATATTATATTCTGCTTCCTTCTGCTGGTTGAAATTTATGAGAGAATCTTCCTAATATTGAGAGCAATGGTGGAAGCCCTACAGTCTTCAGTCTATAGGGGCAGACTTTTCCTTTTTACATGTATGCATTGTCTGTGCATAGAATATAATTATTGCTATTCTAAAATGTATTAACAGAATATTTGACTCTTAAGAATTTATTTGCACCTTAAGGATCCACATTAATTTACCATCTTTTTCTGTTGCTGTATTAAATAATTTTCTAAGTAGCTAATTTTTGAACCTCAGTCATTGCAAAATACCAAAGGTTGTAGTATAGAAGTTAATCAAACACATACTTATGTGTATATTGAAATGTAAATTGCCTCAGAAATGAAGGTTACATTATCAGAAGTGGAACAACAAATAGAAGTTTTCTACAGTTTATGTATGTTTGAATCAGGAAGTAAGTTCATTTCTGTAACAGACAAAATATCTGAAACATGGTAATTTTATGCAGAAGGCCAGAACTTAAAAAATATCTTCAAATATATTGCAACATAAAAGTAACCATCAATTTTAATGTTTGATAGATCTGATAAACATTAGTGTTACCCCAAGAGCCCTTTCGCATGACAGCAACCCAGTCTATTATTCTGAAAATAAAATAGTTATAAAACCAAAGTTGTTTTCACACAATAAAAAACCACTCATAGGAAAAGATTATAAGAATAGCTTTCCCGGTTTCATATTTGTTCTTTCAGTTATTCGGGTATTTGGCAATATGTGTTAATGATATTATTCTTTCACAGTAAACATGGGAACTGTGAAAAACATAATAAACCAAAAGCAAACTTTACCTATAAATACTTTGAACACATCAATCTTATTTGTTACAGCAAGATAGAGGTTTGGTACAAATAGAATACTTGATTGTTCCCTATTCCTGCAGCTTCTCATTGCAGATTACCAAGTTAAACCAAACTATTAGGATTATTTAATTCCATGAATTGTGGGGTTTAGAAGTTGTTCTTTCAGACCCTCAGGACACACAATTATTCATACAAGATGTATGTTTGAAGGAAAAGCCATATCCTGTGGTTATACTTCATTTAGAGATAACTGAGGCTATCTCAGCCATCACTATTTATAACAGTCCCAGAAAGCTCCTGAATTTCAGGGGACTATCCCTCCTTTTTAGATTTTATCATTTAAATTATTTATCATTTCCAGAGAATCAAAACTGGACACAAAAAAAAGTAACTCTGATTTGGTTAACTTTTACTTATTTGAGTGTATTTTCTCAATTTTTGGGCAACCTAATACAGCTTCCTATCAGGAGTTATGAATGTGCCTGCAGAGAACAGAATTGGATTTTTTTTTTTTTTTTTAATGGAGAAAAGCTGTGTAATGGAGTTCTGTTCCCATATCAGCTCAGTGACAGCTCATCATTTCTTTGTGACTGAAAGCTGTGCTGAACACTCGGCAGAACTGGACTTATTCTGTTGACAAAGCAGAATTTTGCCACAATCTGCTGAAATGCCTAACCAGAGGAGGGACAGACCTCCTGTTCCAGCATATAGATTCCTGCAAGACAGTTCCATGCTGTAGTTCCCTGCACAGGCAGACTCAGGGCTTAAATAAAAATATCAGCTCTGGTGATTTCAGACAGCAAGATGGTATGTGATATTCAAAGCAGTGGAAAGTCCCTACAGTGGCATGCAACACATGCACATTTATATATAGATATTTAGTGTTTTAAAACTTTTTACAAACTTTTTAATTTTTACAAAACTTTTCTTTATAAAAACATTGTCTTGATTATGTCATTAATGCAAAAAATAGGATTATCATATACCTTCAGCTTTACCTTTCTGTGTACTTCTATTACTTCTATTCTAAGTTATTAGTTATATGATTATACTTTATTTTTCACTGTGAACTTAGCTCGTTTACATGCCCACTATAGACTAATGTTTCCAAATGCTTAACATTTCAAACTATGAGATGTGCCTTTGAACACTTTCAAATATTATTATCACTTGCTAAATCTCATTGGATGGGTTGAAATTCAGAGATGTGGCCATGAGGCATGTCATGGTAAGGCTTAGGAGCCCCTACGAGCAGCATGGTATATTCTGAGGCAGGAAAGAAAAAGAGAAAGGGGAAAGGGAAAAATGAAAAAAGAAAAAGGAGAAAAAAAATGAGGGAGAAAAAGAAGGCGGGAGGAAAAAAAAAAAGAAAAAAAGAAGTTACTTAAGGTCAGCAAAAAATTCATATTATTTTCCAGAATGTCCCCAGGGCTCCTGAGGCCCTCAAGTTAAAATACAGGCATAAAGAGATCCTGTATATCAAGTGTAGCTCAAAAGAGAAGAGAGTCATTATATAAACTCTACATCCTCTTTCCACACCAAAAAAATCCATGAATAAGATTGTTTTTGTGAGGAAAGTGTCAGATCTGACTGCAGCACCACTAAAATATCATTCTTTTATCACTTGCCCTCATTTCAGTTTTAATAAGCTCTCTTGGCTCTGTTATCTTTTTATGTTCACTCTACAGCAATTAAACAGAAATGCAAATGTCATTCCCATTTTTATAACAGTGTCTCTTATAAAACTGCAATAAAGTCAGCAAATTATATATTTGTTAAATGATCTATCATATTTTTGTCAACAAAATCAAGCTAATATAAAGATAATGCCTGTCTATGTGCCATATGTGTGTTTGCATGTTGTATAAACATGGGAAGATTGTTAATTACAATTCTAGCACAACTTCTGAGGAAGCATTAGACTTTGAAAGCTCATCAGTTAAATCAGGCAGGAAGAGAGTTTATGAATATTCAGTTTGGATTTCCAAACATCTGCTCTATTTGACCATTAGAAAAATTACCACTTTTTTATTCACTAAATACAGTGAAGTGATATTGTATTCACACAAATATCTGATATAACTGCTTTAAATCAGATGTGTTTTCATATAGTCATCTTCCCTCTTTGAAGGGAAATCTCATCATAGAAAGAAAAAAAAAATGAAACAACAAAATTCAGATTTACTTTTCTTTGCTTTTGTCAGAAACCAATCCAGCAATCCAGTCAAGAAGTGGAGAGTATAGCATACAAAATAATTCAGTAATCATCCATCTAGAGCAATGATCAACATGCTGTTACAATGATGACAGCTGATCACTACCACCAGTAGAAAAAAATCTCACCCCAAGTATGACTTTGCCACTGGACATAATCTGACAGAGAACCCCAAGCATCTCCAGCTCAGGTATTTTCCTGTGACCTCATCCAAAGGCAGCCAAGTTTTTCCCATTCTGTAATACATTTAATTCATCATCTGTGAAGTGTAAAAGTATTATTTTGCAGAGGAGGAACTAAAACAAAGACTATGTCCCCACTCCTCACAAATAGTAATACGAGTAAATATCACAAAAACAATTTAAATCCAGGTCTGAACATTGACCTTCCAAAATCAATTCTATTTCTAAATTAACGTGTTACATGATGAAACAGCCAGAGAGTATATATGAAAGAAAAAGCTACATTTCTATTTCATTTGTAGCATCTTTCTGACTTACCATTTTGTCCTCCACTGGTTCAGTCTTTGTACAAACTATTTGTAACCATTTGTAACAGCAGGGGGGTAACCAGGGAAATAGCAAGAGTGAAATCAAGATGCAGGTAGACTAAATAGCAGGTTCTAAGATTGTGCCAAACAGCAACATATCAGGGTAGACTAGAAGAACCAAGGTAAATAAAGGGCTGTATTTGATTTACATGGCAAGGTGATAGCAAGCAGAGGACTGCAGAGATGGTCTGTGTGAGAAGAGATCAGGGTTCACCCATGTCAGAAAAACCCTGTTCCAGCTGTCTCCAATGGATCTATCTCAGGACACAACTGAGCTCAGCAGCCAAACTGGCCATGCCAGTAGGAAAGCTTCTTTAAGAATGCATTTAAGAAAAACCACTGTGCAGCTGCTGTGAGGGAGGATTGAGAAACAGCCCTGTAGACACTGAGCATGGTGAAAAAGAAAGGGGAAAAGGTTCTCTAGATGCTGGAGCAGAAATTACACTGCAGCCCATGGAAATGCAGGTTGTCCCTCTGTAGCTCATGGAAGATCACATAGGAGCATTTATCCACCTGCAGCCCATGGAGGACCCCGAGCTGGAAGAGGTGGACATGTCATGAAAGAAGCAACCTGTGGAGATCCTGTGCAGAAGAAAGTTTTCTGGTAAGAACTGCATCCCATGGAGGACCCATGCTAGAGCAATTTGTTCCAGAAGGACTGTACCCTGTGGAAAGGACCCATGTGGAGTAAATCTTGAAGAACTGCAGCCCACAGCAAGAGCCAAACTGGATACCCTTGTGAAGGAATGGCAGAAACAAACTGTTATGAACTGACAGCATCCCTGTCTCCCTGTGCTACACTGGTTTGGTGGGGACAATGTAGAGGAGTTGAGAAGGAGGCATGATGCTGAGCCTGGGGAGAAGAGGCTGTGAAAAGCCTTTTTAGTTTTGTCTTTGTTTTACACAATCATAGACTAGTTTTTTAAATTGCCACTAAATTAAATATATTTTCCCCGAGTCAAGTCTGTTTTCCCCATGAAGGCAACTGGTAAGTGATCTCCTTGTCTTCATCTTTACCCACAAGCTTTTTCATCTTATTTTTCCCCCTATCCTGCTGAGAGAGGGGAGTGTGAGAGCAGCTGGGTGGGCATATGGCAGGCAGCCCAGTTTAATACACCACAGAGGCAAATCATTAACTTCCTACTGGCCCTGAAAGTACTTTTGCATCTCAAAGGTATGAGAAAAAATTTGATTTTAATTTTCACTGATGCTTAATTCTCCCATGATATTTTATTAGTTATAGTATCCTTCTCAGAAATATCCTCATACATTAAAAAAATACTTTGTTTTAGATAGGCTGTTTTATATTGTAATCTTCAAAAATTAGACATGAGTTGCATCATTTTCTGCACAGTTACAGAACTAGCACAAAGACGACATGGTAGGCAGGAGTATTACTTGTTTAAGCATCACTTTTGGAGAGCAGACAAGGACATTACTTTGATGTACAATATCAATTTTTTTTGAATGCTAAAAGGCAGAAAAAGACCATAAAATGTAGCATGACTGAAAAGCTGTCTTTAAAAAGACCAGAATAAAACTTCATTGCTAAAGAAATGGTTTGAATCAACTGCGGGTGGGGGGTGGGGGGAGGAATTGGTGGTGTCACTATGTGCTAAGAAAGAAATATAAAAGGACTGTACCTAGAGCTGTCCAAAACCAGAGCTTTTTTCTAAATTTGAAGTAATTTAGTCTATTATTCTTAAAGCTGTGTTTACTGCTTTCTCTTTATTTTGACTATGATTGACATTTTGTCTTCCCTTTTTAAAAATCTACACTACATCAATAGCAAAAACATCTTGAGTATTATCTTAATCTGTCATACTAGGCAATGAACAAACAAATAAATGCAGAATCACACAAGTTTTCAATAGTACTCCCCAAATGCTTTTCAAGACACTGGTAGCACTGGCTCAGACTCTGTATCTTGAGGTAGGGGAGTAGCTGTAGGTACAGAATCAAATCTCCAATATGCAACAATATACAGTTAGAAAATGTAGTTTTTTGGTAGAATACTTGGTGTTTTTCAAAATTATTTTCAACTTTCATTTTTTTAAATATACTAGTAACAGTAACAAGAGTAACAGTGAACAACTAAAAGGCACAAAAATAATTCTAATCAACAGATCACCCAAAATAAATCACTCCAAAAGACATGAAGCAATCCTCCTTAGCTAAACTTTGATATTTTTATTCAAACACATTGCATCCCTCTGTGAAAGTTCTACTTCATTTAATCTTATATTCTAATTAACACACAGGAGTAAGTGAAAAGGAGGCCAAGTGGCATTACTGTACAGCAGAACTAGCAGAGTTACTGCTTTAGGTCCCAAGAGGCAGCGGTGTTACACTGCATGCAAACAATCTGGCCTGCTCCCTGGGGAAGTAGACTGAACAGGACATAGCATTCTGTGTTTCTAAAAGGTTTAACCAGGGCTTTGGTTGCTTTCTTTGTCAAGCCAAACGAAGCAACTTGGATGCAGCTGCTATTTTGTAACCAGGCTGGCTTCTGTGATCTCTTTCATAGGTCACAAATACCCAACAGTAAAGGCACAAAATCTTTACGGCAGAGCACAGATTTTACAAATTATGTGTCTCTACACATGGGTTTTAAGCCCAGCCTTACAAATTACTTTATACTGAAAGTAAACAGAAACCTCATGTTTTTCCTGTAGTTCAAGTCTTAGAATTTTAACATATTTGTATTCTCACAGTGTTAAATTCTCCAATCAAAATGAATGCCTCCCAATTGTAGGTGTTGTTTATAAATACTCAAGAAGAAAGCCCATGATAGAAAATCTTACATAAGAAAAGAATAGACCTTTCATAAAGAGGAGGAAGAGTGTTTAAGACACAGACTTACATGGTTTGCTTCACTTCTTGCTTCAGAAAATTTAGTCTTTTTTTTTTATTTTTTTAATTGGAAAAATGAGGATGGGTGTGCTGAGACTGCAACTGGTGACAGGTAGATGACCAAGGAAAAAAAAAAACCTGAACTTTTAAAGTGTTTGAAATTGTTTGCATTTTGTGGAGAAGCAGAATGTAGTCAGGATGGGCAGAAGGGCTGGCAGGAGAGGCCCAGAGGAAGCCCAGCTCTGAGATGAATGATCTCTGAAGCGTCACGGAAAAGGATTAAGGTCACTTTGTTCCTGATCTAAAGTTGGTTGCAGTGAATAGGAACTTTTGCACTTAGAGGCATGGACTTGGAGCAGGGCTGTTTTTTGGTATGTTTCCTTCCTGCCTGAGAAGGAAGAAAAGGCAGAATATACTCCTTAAAAAGCCAGTCTGCTTGCAACCATGTGTCTTCACAAGGGCCTAATTAGGCTTCAGGTCTCCTCAGCTCACCCTGCAAGAGCTGATATTGGAAACAGGAGTATAAAAATCTCCTGAGTCATCTCCTTGGAAATGCCATAACATCGGTGTGTTGGCGCTGCTCTGAGAGCACCATGCAGAGGGGCCAGGACTGCCTCGTGTAGACCTAGAACTTCAGTTTGAGGCTATTTCTCAGGTCCCACTTCTGAGGCTTTCAATTTTCTAAAGTGAAAAAAAAATCTTGTCACAATTGATAAAGGCATTGGGAATTGGAGTCTTAAGGAAACTTTCTCTAATGCAAGAAGTCAGGAGAAGCTGGTGTATAATATCCTCACTTACACCAGTATTTTTGTCTGAAGAGCTGAGGATAGAAAAAGAAAACCCTTAGAATAATATTAAATTAATTTATAAAATAAATCTGTAAAAAGCTGCTGTAGAGCATAAAGACTACTTACACATTTTAAGTAGTTAGGAACAGGATCAGCTGCAACATGAAGTGGATAGGGTGCTCCAGAAACAATCAGAAAAATATGTTTAAGTAATAATTAAGTCAGCATCTCATGAGATGTATGTTAAAGAGAGATTTAAACTTCCAGAGAGTATATTTATAAAATGGGAAAAAGAATACAAGAAAAGATGTGGAGAATACAGGCAAGATGTGGCAAAGATGTCCTAAGACAACCTGCCTCTGCGGAATATATTTTTAAACACTTTCCCCTATCACATTTTCTTATTTTCAAAGATATGAAACAAATAGTCTTTAAAGCAGAACTCACTTGGAGAATTTTTGCCTGTGTCAGCAGATGTTACTCAAATTTCTTGCATATGGTACCAAGAAAAAAATATGCTTCTTCAGACATATTATAGTACAGTGCACTACTGTGTAATTTTGACAGATATTTATTTTTTGAATTCTGTTCAGAAGAGTACATATGCCAAAGATGAGCAGATTTTAAAGTTACTTAAAACAGTCGGAGCTAAGAGTAAAGACCCATATGCCAGTATAAAACCCAACCACAAAAAATAACAGTGGTGTACACAGACACAAAATCATAGAGGACATACTATAATAAACAGCCTAGTGACTGCAGGTAAACACTCTTCCAAGGAATATAAAGGCATAAAAAGAAAACTATTTTTTCATGACAAAAAAAACAAAAAACAAAAACCAAAAAACACCAATATCTCTGTTTCCTTTGAGGAAAACTAAATTTTCCCAATAATTAAAAACCCCCTAGATTAATTTACCAGTGTGCTTTAGCTACCTGTATGAAAACTTTTCCTATGATTTGCATCTTTGGTGACAAAAATGGTTCTGCAGAATTTAAATATTCCCTAATCATCACATAGAAATGCTTTACTAGTATGCAAATAGTGAATACTAGTAAAATATGCACTAGTTAACAACTAGTGTACAATAGCGGATGATGAAAAAACATCAGTGCTTAATGTCTTCTTTGACTTAGTCTTCAATATTAAGACCAGGCAATCTCAGGATACTTAGCTCCCTGAGCTAGAAATTGATGATGGGAAGATAAGCAGAGCCCCCATGATCCAGGAGGAGATGGTCACTGACCTGCTATGCCAATTGGACACTCACAAATCTAAGAGCCCTGATGGGATCCACCCCAGACTAATGAGGGAACTGGTGAAAGAATTTGCCAATCTACACTCAGATTAGGTAATAGAAAAAAGAAAAAATTATTAGGATGGTGAGGCATTGGAATATGTTGCTCAGGGAGGTGGTGGAATCCACCTTTCCTTTTTTCTCCAAATATGCCTTTCTGGCTTTTTGGTGTTTTGCATTCTTTAAAGAGACTGAACTGCTAGCGACTAACTACTCAAACATTCGACAACCTGCAGTGAGTACCCAGGTGCTGTAAGAGACTGGATTATTGGTGCTAAAGGCTCAATCAGCAGTATGCTTTACTAACAATGTGCAGAGTGGCCACCTACGCCACGTGCTGAAGGTGTGCACATCTGACACCTCAGGTTACAAGATAAAGAAAGATACAAACTCAGCTAGGTAGGGTAGTGTTTCTTTTTCCTTACACAGATGACTCAGCTGTGATAACTGCCTGGAACATTCACACCTAGCCTGAAGATATTCAGCTCTTGTTGATGAGCCATAGTGGGCCATAATGGATTTGGCTGCACTGGCATAAGAACTGCAACATCTTAGAAGGTGTCAAAGACTCCCCAAGTATCCAGTGACTCACAGTATTACCTCATCCACTGTAAAAATTGCTGCCACAAGGGAGATGTTCCCACTTGAACCTGAACATATAGAACTCTGAGTTTCAGGGCTTTGAAGCCTCACCACCTGGGGCTTCCACTATCATCTCAATGGATCTGGACTATGACCACCACTTCAACAGGACTGCAATCACCACTTCAACCAAAGAACATCGAAACTGCAACAGCCAAGTCTCACCACTGGATCCAACAGGTATCTGGTGGGTCCTTCCAGTCTCCTGGGGGGGTCCACAGCCCTGCTCTCACTGCCTGTACCAGCCCCACAGCCTCACTCCAGCACCACACAAGCATCTGCCAATATTGAATCCCAGCTATCCACCATTTCCTGCCAGCACTTCCCAATCATTCCTGGCAGGTTTTCTGGGAGTGGGGAAGGTAGACCATGTGGAAGGGTGACCACACTGTCTCTATCCTGTGACCATGGTTTTTTTCCCCTGATGGGAGAGGCCAGCTACCATCTCGATCTGGTCTAGTGGGCAGGGCTTGGGAAGTTTCTCCTCATCAGTTGGTTTAATTCAGTTTTATCAGTATTGTTCTTAGCATTCTTGGTAAAGAGCTATTTTTTCATCTAAATTCAGGCATTTTTGGTCTCTCTCTGTGTTGGAAAAACCAGGGCTATTGAATCTGAGGGAGGAGACTTCTGTCTGAGGTCTCTACCCCTCCAAATTTTCTCACACTGAGATGGGTCTCATAGGCTTTTTTGGGAATTTTAGACACTATGTATAGTTCTAAAATATGTTAGAGCCAGAAATGTAAAAAATAGACTACAATCAATTTGAGTAGAAATTAAAATGCATGCCTAAAGTTTACTGAAATAAAATTTAAGTTTTTAACCATCTTCTAAATTTTTTTGGGGTGTAAACTCAGAGTATTTTCATGATAATCATATGAAATAGTGGTTTTGGTTTTGCACCGTCACCCATTAGCAATGTTTGTTGCACCTTGCGCAGCTGAATATTAAATGTGAAATTTAATACCTGTCAGTGTAACAGTAAATTTGGTTGTGCCCTAAGTGACTAAAAACATAGTTCATGCCTGCCCAATAATCCTAGAAATAAATACGTTGTAAAGACATTTTGAATTCTGAAGATTATTTTAGAACTTCTTAAATTGCAGACAATAAATGACACTCAGTATTTCAACACTTCAGGATCATCATGTCCTTTAGGATGTAGCACTTGAAGATTATTTCACTTATTCTGAAATCATAATTCATTCAAAAATATAATGTTTTTTCAGATGTTCATATACTAAATCTGTACATTTTTATACCAAATTTTCTGCTCTTTAACTTAATAATAGCAAATTTATACCTGGAGATAGAATGTTACATGTTCATTCTGTCTTTAGAATCACCATGCTTTAGGATGACAATGTGCAATAACTAAGTGGTCAGAGAATAGTAGGGATAAATACCATATCTTGGGGACTATTAAAAAAAATCTTTAAAGAGATAAGACTCATATTGTCATCAAAGCAATATTGAAAATTCACTCTGAAGCCTTTCAAAATTTAATTTGATATTTTGCATAAAGAAGGAAACTGACATTTTATAAAAATAACATTAATGTTCATAGATAATTTATATACAATATGTTACATTCAGTAAAACAGTAAAACAGTTAATAAGCATTTGAGAGGTGAGGGACTTGATTAAGTTTACCCAAGATCAGTTAACAATAAGGTTTATTTAGCTTTTTCTGAAGATTTCCATGAGTATGCATTTTTCAATGTTAAAACTACAATAGGTTAGCTCTGAATTAAATATGATTTTGAACCATAAAATCCATATTCCACTCCCAAAAAGAAACCAAATCAGAAGAGTGCCTATAAAGCAAAATCCTCAGTCTTTTAAAGTCTGTGTTGGGGAAGTGAAAGTCTCTTTAGTAGCTTTTTGAGTATTGCTATTATTAGATGGAGGAATTTCAGAAGGAATGGTGCAGTAGGAATTCTCAAAGGCAGCTGAAACACATTATTTTCCTAACTACTAAAATTGTTCATTTGCATGTGAATTTCTTCCAGGGGAAATTTGGTATATAGATAATGATGCACAGTATTTCACTAGCATAGTTTGAATTTTACATTTTGTTTGGATTTCCATGCCATCCTCAGACCAGAGATTCAACTCTCAAATCCGCAAGCAAATGTGTACAGTAGTGTGTTTGAGTTCAGGCTGGAGGACACTGATGGGAGACCTCATTGCAGTTACACCTTCCTTGTAAGGGAAAAGGAGGGGCAGGCACTGATCTCTGCTCTGTGGTGAGTAGTGACATGATCCGAGGGAATGGCCTGAAATTGTGTCAGGAGAGGTTTAGCTTGGATATTAGAAAAAGGTTCTAGAAAGACGGTGGTTGGCCACTGAACAGGCTCCCCAGGGAAGTGGTCACAGCACCAAGCCTGACAGAGTTCAACAAGTGTTTGGACAGTGCTCTCAGGCACATGGTGTGACTTTTATGGATGGTCCTGTGACAGTATGTGTAATCTAAAGCCATACAAAATTGGATAAACCCTAGAGTTACTGAGTCCAACTATTAACATAGTATTGCCAAGTCCACCATTGAATCAGGACCCAAAGTGCCATGTCTACATGTCTCTAAAAGCTCCAGGAATGGTTACTTCACCACTTCCCTGACCAGCCTGTTCCAGGTTTGACAAACATTTTGGTGAAGAAATCTGTGAAAATCCATAACATTTATGGAAATAAAATACTTCACTTAATAATATTTTGTTGGTTGCTTGCTTTTAAACTATCAGGAAGAAACACGAAAAGCCCAGCAAAAGACTTTAATGTTAATGAATTTTTGCTACTTCAGTTCAAATCACATAGTACCATATATTTTGAAGTTTCATCATATTTAAAAGTTGAGACTTTGCATTTAGTCTCACTTTTCACTGCATTTCTCTAGGAAGATAAGGGGGTATTTTGTCTCTCTTTAACCCAACTTATCTACTTCATGTACAAGAGAAATTTGTATGTGAAATACTTGCAGATCCTTATTAGCAAGGTATTCTATAGCACAAATTACTATTGCTGACAGTAGTTGGTGATGACACTGTGCTACCTAAAAAAAATTGTCGAGAAAGCTTTGCTACAGTGTTTAAACCATTGGCAATTTAGGATTGTTCAACTGCTAAATACAAAATGTGGGCAGTTCTGGGCATGCTTTTCAGATTGATTTTTTGAACTAAAAGCTCTTAAAGAGGTCACAGATGGAGAGCATATGTAATAATATTACTATCATTGTTAACATTATTATTATTTTATAAAATTAAACTTTAGGACTATATTGTATCAGACAGCCTAGAAAATAAGCAACAAAACCACTAGCGTCTGAATCATTTTTGTCTACCACATACTTCTGTCTGTTTCTTTTTCTTTGTTTCTTTCTTTCTTTTCTTTCTTTTAATAATTACAAAATCCAGAGGACTACAGGATGGACTAATGGAGAGGACTGCTCCTTTCCATTAGGACAGAAGAGAGCAACAGTTAGAATCAAATAAAACCCTGAAAGATATCCTGCAAAGTAGTGGAATGTAATCAGCATTAGTAACACCGTTGCTGACTGGGCTGGTGTCTACTTTCACAGAAGTCATCACTATATTTATCAAACTCACTATATACTTCAAACTGTGTGCTTTTGTATTGTGCTCCATGAAAACTGTTCCTTCTGGCATTCTTCTCTGAAATACACTTGTGACTGAAAATCCTATTGATTTTCCCAGTCAGGGACAGGAATCTGGCTGTACAAAGAAGTTCTCTATTATCTCCCCTCATTCCTCAAACAAGGAATGGGAAAACAGCTTCAGAAAATCAAATCATTGTGGGAGATAAAATACAAAAATAAAAAGGAAGAGGAATAAGGGTGAAAAACGATGTTACGGATGTCCAAGGATGTGACATAAGAAGAAAACAGAAGTGAGACTGTGGGATCTCCCCACTCCTGCCTCCCATTGTCCCGCACTTCTTCCCATTTGCCCTGCTGTGGGCTAGCTTCTTAAGGCAAGGAGGAGGTGCAAGGGATGATAGGTTTTCAAAGAGAAGTAAAAATTAAAGAAAAAAATAAACAAACCAGCAAACAAACAAAAAGAAAAAAAGAGGAGAAGAAAAGCACAGTCAGCAACTCAACTAGAGGTCCCAGAGAATACAGGAAGGAGCGACGAAGCAGGATAATCAATATATGTGTGCATCAGGGTTGTCTTCTACTTGCAAGACAGTCACACCTCAGGAGATTCTGTGAGTAATGCCATGACTTTGCACCTTCCATTCCAGAATGATTTTCCATTTTATACTCTTGAGTTAATTAGACCATTACCCAAGCCATGCTGTTCACAGGCAGCAGAAGCTTGCCCCCTGAAGTGCCCTTCCTTGATATGGGGGACAGGACCCAGGAGTGAGAAAACAGAACCTACCACATACCAGATGTGTTGAAAGGGCCAGATGTTTTCCAAAGGGCCATTTGGGATCTGACCAAGTGGGTGATGCACCATTAGCTAAGGTAGATTTGAGGGCCCCAAAAAGATGCCCCATGGATGTGGATATGTGATTGGAAAACAGGCATAGGGGAGGACTGCAAGTTCAAGAAGGTTCCTACATCCCAGAGCAAACAGTGAGTGGGGCACTTGTCAGGGTCTTGAGTACCCACAGATTTTATTTCTAGTGTAAAAAACTGGAAAAAGGATGCTCTGTTGCTGGTTCTGCCCAGGCTTGTTTGCAATAAGAGAAAGAGAAAACCTGCCTGAAACTCATATGGGAGATGATGCAACTCTTCTTTTTTTTCTCATTTATTCTTATTTGTTTGTCCCCATTTATGGATAGGGAAAAAGAGAAAAAATAGATAGGTCAACCGATAGATAAATAGAAATATAGTCTTTTTCAGGCATCATTCTTTCAACTGCAAGTCATCAAGTCCATCTTCAAACTGCTGGGAAATGAACTGTTTTCTATTCCATCTTTTATATAATTGCCCTCTGAAACAGTCCTGCTTACCTACCCTTGCACAAATTTCTCAGTGCAGGGGAGTCATACCCTGGATAATTTTTTTACTTCTTACAATAATTTATGTCATACAGGAGCAAAAAAAGAAACAAAAGTGAAAGGCTACAAGAAGCGTCCATCAAAAGCACAGAGCTGTACTGGTTTTCTGTATTGTGTGTCCCTTCAGAACTGCTGTATTGTTTTTGCCTCTATGTAAGAGCATTCATATAAGAAACCAACTCAGGCAAAATTAACTGAAGCTATTTTCAAGATTCCTGTACTGAGATTTCAACTTACCCACTATATTGAGGATACTGATTTTTTTTTTTTTTTTGAAAGCACAGTGGTTTTGTGTGGGGTTTTTTGATTTTTTTTTTTTTACTTGAGACCAAATGCCAAATATTTAATTTTTTTTTTTTAACAGTTAATATAAAGGTGGTTTAGTAAGTCACATCAGGAATTTTATTTAAGTTTAAAACCACTAAAAGGCATTTGGTCTCTCTGGTGCTATATAAGTAAGCAGACCATTGGTAGTAAACAATGATAAAACTGTTTTTCACACACAGGCGTTTCTACCCTATAAAGCTGGTTTCATAGTGAAACAAATATCAGATTTTCTTCATGTGATTGCGTTCAGGAAATGTATTGAGTGAGAATAAATGACTGATAACCTCAAAAGATCTTTTCAGTTATATAAAATAAAATGTTCTGTAGGTTATCAAGTGACTCACACATTCATCCCTTTCACAAGGTTTCTGGTCATAATTCAAACACAATGTGTAGAGTAGAAATTAGCCAAGTATGGTATTAAATGTGTATTGTCTGTGCAGCTACTACTGTACTGATTGGCACTTGAGTGTGTGTGTTACATGTGGATAAAAAATAATGAGTGTATTCATTGTAATGAGAAATTCACAATAAAAGATAATTAGGAGGTAAAAATCATGATGCAATGCCCCAGGAATAGTATACAAATAGTGGAAGAACAGAGGATTCCAGGCTTGGATCTCAGCTGTTGGATAGTTTGACTTCACTGAGCACTACCAGTTTCAGCATGAGAAAAAACCCAGTATGTAGGCTTGCTACTAGCCATCATGTTTGAATAAGGCATCCTGTGGGATAAGTCCCGATTAAATCTGTCTGGTTTACAAAGCAAGCTAAGTATCTTTTTCTTTTTTTTTTTAGTGGCAGAGAAGAATACTAGAGTAATTAGTAGCAATTGATTTTCAAATGGCTGATCTTGAATGTCCTCAGAATAGTATAGGTTCTTCAGTATGCTGAGGAAAATAGCAGCCAAAACTCTAAATTACAATGCTATAAAAGAATTTAAATTCACTATGATGAAAAAAATTTCTTTAGATGTTAAGACAAATCCTATGAAAGCATTACTATTGCTTGTACTGGGAGAGACAACACCTAAGCCATTTGTTACATTCAAAGTGTGGGTTCAGCCATGACTGGAGAAAAGGTACACTCATACTTTAGCTACAGCCTTTTGTTACAGGTTTTGTGGCTCAGCTCAAGTGAAGAACATCTCATCTTGCATTAAAAAAGGTATTCTTGAAGGAGAAGATATTGCAAACTGGCAAAGTATGTTCCAATCAAGGGAAAAAGCAATAACTGTCCTGGAATATTTCCCAAGACTGAGCCATTCATTTTTCAAAATCTCATTAAACTTTTTTTAATCTTCATGTTTTCTAGGTTTCCATCAAGATCAATAAATTCTTAAGGTTGTATGATGAATTAAAGATGAAATTGCTGCTATCTGATTTAAGTTTTAAAAATATACATATAAATAGTTTTGAAAAAAAATCAGGTAACTGTAAAAAACCTCTCCATTGACCATACAGGCAATGTCATTGCAAAACTATGGAGAAATTCTTATTTGCATACCAGTTTCATGTAGCCATTTTCATGTAGCATTATGACTGAAAAACAATTAAAATTCAGAGACCCAATGGCAATGTTGTCACAATGCAATTTTAGACAATTCAATTTAGATGCAGCAGCTGCTTTTCAATGAGATTTTGATGTTTACTCAATTTTGCTGCTGGGTTAATTGAGTCATATTGAGGTCAAGTGGCTTGCCTGCAATCACCCAGATGTAGGCTCACTGAGAATTACAGCTCAGGACTATCACAGCTATAAAACTCTGTTTCTCCCAATAGGTTAAAAATACAAACAGAAATCAACTAATCAATGAAACACTGTCAGTAGAAAATTGTTGTCTGCCACAGCAGCAGATTATTTGGGTTACTTGTATTACTAACCATTAAGTAAAATGGAAGAAAATACATTAACAGAAAAATGAGAATAAAATAAGAGCTAAGTACTTTACAATTTATCTCATCTTAATAAACTGACTTACTTTAAAACATGCCAGCAAGTTAAACTTGAATAATAACCCAAGCAGTAAAGCTTAAACAAAATCTTTTGCTTTTTCCACAAGACAAAACAATTTCTTACTGAACTTATTAAACAAACTGACTGCTCCTCTGTCTAAAAGCCATATTCAGAATTGTAGGCAATGTGGAAAAAACACATGTTCAAAGAATAACTTGAGCTTCTCAAAACCATTGCTGGATTCAGCTCAGCTAAAACTATTCTGGGAAAAGGTGTCAAGAAAAATGATTCTACTGCAGCTGCAATCTCAGCTGCAGCAATAAATAATTAAAAATTGTAACTTAACAGTGGCACACATATATAATTAAAATTAGTGTATTTTCTCTCTGAATATCATATTCCTCCCACAAAACCATATTTTAAACTGTTAAACAATCCTAGTTTTGAATTTATCTATCTATAGTTAAACTGCAAGTTACACTATGAATTACTAGAGACATGAGTTTTGTTAGGGTTTAGAATGAGAGGAAAGATTTTGAATGAGTGTGTTTCCATGCACAAGTACAGGCAAACAGGTTTTCCAGGACAGAACTGATGACTCCATAACAAACATGATGGATAGAACATGGCTAAAAAGTGGAAGGTCAGATAGAAGCAGAAGTGCTATATTATTTAGAGGGAAAAAGGTTAAGTACTTACTTTTTACTTTTTGTAAAACAGTAGTTAATACAGTGATGAATACAAAGCAGAGGTACTCTGATCCAGAGGTAAGAAACAAACTAGTAAACAAGCAGAAATCAATGTCTGTCACCACTTAATTTACGTTTAAATGCACAAACATGTATATATGTATTAGCATACATTTATAAAAGCACACATGCACATATATACATGCATACATATATATTTAAATGAACTTGTTTTTTTTCCTGTGGAAAATATTTTTCATAAAGCTGAAAACAATGTTTGCTTTTGGGTTAAGGAAGTGAGAGAAGTACTGATTTAAGGTGACGCATTCTTCTTACACCCCCTCATCTTGAATTTCATCACTTGAAATATGTATCTGTGGCAGAATCCTTTAATTTGAACAACTCACAAACAGGGACACGGACAAGGCAGAGATGTTTAATGCATTCTTTGTCTCTGTCTTCAACGTGGATGATGGACCAAGAGGGTGTCAGTGCCCTGACCTGGAGGACCATGACTGTGACATTCATCAATTTCCAGCCGACCCTGAACTTGTGTGGGAACTGCTGCTCCAGCTGAATCCCTACAAATCTATCGGGCCTGATGGGATTTATCTCAGAATCCTCAGAGAGCTGATGATGTCATCACAAAAGCTCTCTCGATGATTTTTGAGTGGTCTTGGGAATCCAGAGAGGTCCCAGCTGACTGGAAGCTGGTGAATGTTATCTCAGTTTTCAAGAAGAGCAAGAAGGAGGACCCTGGAAACTACAGGCCTGTCAGTCTCACTTCAGTGCCTGGTAAAATCATGGAAAAGATTATTCTGGAAAGTATTGAAAAACACTTGGAGGACAACACAGTAATTGGTCAAAGCCAACATGGCTTCATGATGAGGAAGTACTGCTTGTCAAACCTGACCTTCTTCTATGACAAGGTAATCCACCTAGCTGACCAAGAAAAAACAGTAGATGTCATATTTTTGGACTTCAGCAAAGCTTTTGGTACAAGAAGTCCAGTACATAGCTGAATATTCATCTTATGCTATGAGTGACTGACTTGCTCATAGGTCAGGCACAAAGAATGAATGGAGTGACATCAGACTGGCAACCTGTCATCACTAGTGCGGTTCCACAGGGCTCCGTCTTTGGCCCAGTTCTCTTCAACATCTTCATTAATGACCTGGTTGCAGGATTCAAAGAAATACTAAGCAAGTTTGCTGATGACACGAAATTGGAGCTGTGGATTGCCTCAAAGGCAGAGAGGCCCTGCAGAGACCTTGACATATTACAGAGATGGGCAATCACCAACCATATGAAGTTTAACAAGGGCAAGTGCCAGATTCTGCACGTGGTATGGGGCAACCTTGATTGTGTGTATAAACTGGAGAATGAGAGGTTGGAGAGCAGTGCTGTGGAAGTGGACCTGGAGGTCCTGGGTGATGGCAAGTTGAATATGAGCCACCCAGGAAGCCAGGAGGGCCAACTGTGTCCTGGAGGGGTCAGGCAAAGCATCACCAGCCAGTTGAGTGAGGGGATTGTCCCGCTCTGCTCTGAGGCAGCCTCACCTTGAAAATTGTGGCAGTTTTGGGCACCACAATATAGGAAAGATATTAAGCTGTTAGAGAGTGTCCAAATCAAGGAAATGAAGATGGTGAAGGGCCTTGAGAGGAAGCTGTATGAGGAGCGGCTGTTCAGCCTGGAGAAGAGGAGAAGGACAGGAGACCTCATCACAGCCTACAACTTCTTGATGATGGGAAGAGAAAAGACAGGCACTGATCTCTTCTCTGTGGTGAGCAGTGACAGGACCTGAGGGAATGGCCTTAAGTTGTATCAGTGGAGGTTTAGGTTGGATATTAGAAAAGGGTTCTTCACCCAGAAGGTGGTTGGACACAGCACCAAGCCCGACAGAGTTCAACAAGTGTTTGGCACATGGTATGACTCTTAGGGATGGTCCTGTGCAGGACCAGGAGCTGGACTTGATGATCCTTGTGAGTCCCATCCAACTCAACATATTCTGTGATTCTATGAAATCAAACTTTCACAAAGAAACCTAACAAACCAATAATAAATTTTCCCCAATTTAATTATTGCTTATTGACAATTTCTAAAAGTTGGTCCACTCAAAAATATTTTTACAATATAAAGAATAACATTGCCTCCAGAATCCCTTGACAACACTATTTCAAATGTGATGTATGGAATTAAAATATATGCCATACAGAATCAGGTAAAAACTAAGACAGTTTTTGTAAGTGACTGTAAGAAAAAAAAATGACCTTTACCATTAGGTTAGATTTTGGTCATATTGTCATGAGAGGAACATATTTTAGGAGATATTCTCTCTTGTTTTAAAGGTGATCTTTCTTGACAGCATGTCAGCTGGTTCACCAGGTTACTTCTCTGGAGTTATTTTGAACCAGAGACACCATTCTCTGATTTCCAAATGCAGTTTTAACATTTCATCTTTAATTATTTTATGAAAATTTGATAAATACCACCTTGTAGCTGCGTTGGAAATTGCTATTAAAAACAACACACTGTTTGCCATTTAGATATTTGTCAAGAAAAAATTATAGGAAGATGACATATAAATGACAGGTAGAAAAGAAAGCAATTAATTTTGGTCACATTAAAGTCAAAGAGGGACTATAAGGCTTAAGATTTCTTAATTAGATAAAAAAATTATACATTAAATTTTTCTCTTTAATTCCTGGGTTTAGAAAGTTATATCAGTTGAAATATTCATAATCACATTTTTTAACATTTACTTGCAAGCATGAATAATAAAGACAAAGAAATAAGAAATCATTGCATTTTCCTGTCTTTTTTGCCTTATTTTAGAAGATACTTTAAGAGTTGTTATTATAATGATTTTTGGGGTGGAATTGGAACTGGCAGCTGACAGAGCCAGGTTCAACTACTTCCAAATTGTCAAAAAAAGCCACGTATTTTACCATTAACAGCTTGTTCTTGAAATATGCTTTTAACTGATTTATTTTATTTAGCATTTTCTAGAATTTTAGTAATTGTAAACTTCTGAACAAATAAAACTCTAAAGTGCTTCTATCACAGAAATAGATGCTGTAATATCATACAATATATATACAAGGAAATATCACTGAGACTGAGAATATCATGATTGTAATGGGGAGAAAAAAAATTCAAACCCTCTTTCTTCTCCCCATTTGCACACATTTTGGTTAGTATTAGTTTTGGTAATTTTGTGATTATTTTTCATGAACTACTGAAGAGGAAATTGTATAAACTAATCCTGCAATTTCTTGCTGTTCTTTTGAACACAACATTTCTCTTTTTCATGATTTCTACTTTTAAAACATTCCAAAAATCTTTATGGTACGGTGATGAATGTCCTTTTTTGGGAAACACAGACCAAAGATTAGAGAGGCAAGATCAGAGATGTTACAGATTTGAGATCAGAGACTGATGATGCACAAACAGAATTATTAGTGCATGATCATTATTTCATCAGAACTATATGATTGTAAGACATAATCAAGCTTTTAAATATTATATGACCTTGTTTCATTTTTCAAAATCCTCCATGATTCTTTTGTGATTTTAGTTACTGACACAGTTTGAACTTTGTTATTAAATAAATATAGGAAAAAATAAAAGTACTTGCACAGGAAGGCCTTTTCGATTGATAGGGTGCTATATATTTCATTCTTTGGCACAGAGTTCAGATTTCACTACAGAGAGAAAGAAGAGGAATAGAAAGAACTGGGCCCCTTTATTTATCAACTGAGTGAAGAAACATCCCTAAAGAAAATACTAGGAAACTGCAGTCTAAAACAACAGGCAGGTGTTAGAATGCTTCTAGTTATTTTGTTTAACAAATGGAAAATCTGCAGGAACACCTTAATTCAATTAAAACCTCTAACCAAATAATAATAAAAAAAACCAACAACCTTTCTATTCTGGGCAAAACTTTTTGCTATAACTGGAGATTTCAGCAAACTATTTCCATGCACTGAAACCTGTGACATCTCTTCCGTTTATTTTATGGTGGGAACCCTGTCCTGATCTATGATTTTGCTCTAATATATGTCAGGAAAAAATACCTGGTTTTCTCTTTAAATGTGTAGCTTCTATTTCAACTTTCCATTTCGTAGAAATTTGTTTCTTGAGAGAACCCTTGGCCATAGTAATTTAAAGACATTTTATTTTACAAAACAAACAAACAAAACCCCAAACAAACAAAAACTACCAACACCCTCATAATAATATTATTCATATGAGATCTATTATCTAGTTCATACCATAATAATATTATTCATTTTGGGTATATTATCTAGTTCAACACGGATAAGTCCTGCACCTAAGGGAAAGGACCTGAGGGTCCTGGGGAACACCAAGCTGAACATGAACCAGCAATGTACCCTTGCAGCAAAAGAGGCCAATGATATCCTTGACTGGACTAGATGAAGTATTGCCAGCAGACTGAGGTAATGCCACTCAACACTGCTGGGCCACACCTGGAGTAGTGTCCAGTTCTGCCTTCCCCAGTATGTGAGAGACATGGACACACTGGAGTCCAGTGAAGGTCCACTAGTTGGTTAAGAGACTGGAGCACCTCACATGAGAGGAAAGACTGAGAGAGATGAGGCTGTTTAGCCTGAGGAAGAGAAGGCCCAGTGGATCTGACCCAAAAGGGGGGTGTGAAGAAGATGGAGTCAGGCTTGTTCAAGTGATGCCTAGTAACAGGAAAAGAAACAGAAGGTTCTATCTGAACATCAGGAAACATCTTTGTTTGCTTTTTATGTCCCATGCTCTTGAGATCAAGGCTGTCATTATGAGACAAGTCCCCATTTGGTACAACAAATCAGCGGCCACAGGGTTTAGTTGTAGTGGATTAGGATCTTTTTCTTGTGAATAGTTCAATGTCAGCAGTTTATAAGTGGAATGCTCAAGAAAAAATATCACATACACTAATACCCATGATACATGCTTTATATCTTTCAAGGGGTATGGTTGAAGAGGTTCAGTTATTCTCAACGAGAGAGGTTAAGATGCTATTTTATTTAATTTTTGCCCTTCTAACTCATGTGGCTGATGCCTCAAGACTTGGATGGGTGCCCCTTCTTTTGTCATCGAAATGAATTCATTAATTCCTCTATCAAAAAAATCCAGTTTCAACCAGGAAATACAACTGATCACAGCTTTTAAAAATGTAATAGGAAATGAGGTGGAAAGCTTATCATTCTGACCTTACAAGTGAATCGTGAAAATAATGTTTAAAGGGATCTTCAAGTCCAATGTTACATAGCGCATACTGTGACTTTTTTTAAAGTTGTATTACTAATATTTGAATTTAAGTTTTCAACTACAAATTTTGATCTTTAATAATGAGAAATATGAAAACAGTAGGAGACAATTCCTTAAGCAGAATAATTTATTTTATTAATGCATCAGGATAGCCTAATCTTATCTTGACTTTTGTGTATGCATACAAATGCTGCATGCATATGCTAAAACTCTTAAGTTTTTTAGTTTGCTGACTCCAAAAACACTAGCATTTGTTTTGTCTATACTAGTAAGATGAAGGGATAATATTTGTGTTGCTTGAGTATGGTAGGCAATAAATTTTTCTGGCAGCTGATTAAATACTACGCCAAAGCCAATAAATTTAATCAATGAATAAGGCTCTTGAATATTGTCTGAACATTTCACTGTCATGAATTTTACTGCTACTCTGACAAAAATAAAATACGTATAGACAACATGATCTTATAAGCTCCCTCTAAGTATAAGCTCCATTTATAATTTTCAAAACTTTAAGTGTGTTGTGGTAGTGACACAATTCCTAATCTGCAATGGTCTTCACAATCCAATCTGAAAAGAACCTACATACATAGCTTTTATTAATTGGTTTCATGTTATTTTTTTCTGTCACACAAATTCTCACATGCAGAAGAAAAAAAAAAGATACATTTTCAGATAAAATCGCAATTAATCAACCTCATTCATTTTATTCACATTATTTGCTTCATTTTAAAAATTCATAGGCTACCCTGACTGCCTGTCCATTAACTTCGGTGAAAAATCTTGTTAAAATCTCCTCTATAGTATTTTCTTTTCCGGTGTGTTATGAATTATGTACAGATCACAAATAACACATGACATGAGACAAATGCATATAAATTCAAAATCTGATAAATATTTATAATGGTCTGCCTTAGAATTCCTGCAGTTCTTCAAAGGTTATGTGGAAATTTATCTTATGTCCTGGAACTCTTCAGAACCTTTTCTTTTTGCTTTTCAAAAGTTCTTTTTTTTTCATCATGTATGACTGGACATTTACATGTTATCATACATGCATTATGTTCTCCTTCACTACACTATTAAAAAAAAAAGAAAGTTTGAATGAAAGAACATTCATGAAGAATGAATGAGCATGAATGACTAGTAAAGCTGCTGGTCAGACATGAACACTTATATAGCACAAGAATACAAAAATCCGAATATTTTGCATCATTATGCTCATCATTTTCTTCAGATCTATTAAGGCCCCTTGTTAAGTTTCCTGGATATAAATATTTTAGGCTCCTTTTGAGGACAGTATCTATTTCCTAATAATAATATTAAGGTGCATGTTGAGCAATAAAAGCTCTGGTTCCATTGTCAAATTTTTTTCTTTTTCTTTACATTAGAAGGAATCATATTGTAACCCTGTAGTCTAACCACCTACATGATGTACACTATGAAATTAATGATTTTAGTACTGGAATGTAACTTCTGTTTGAGCTGTAGCATGTATTTTACACAGATAATTCTACTCAATATAAATGTTCCAGCAAATGAACAATTCACCAAAACAGTAAGTAAATGGCTCTGAATGGTCATAAATGAGTAATTTTTCCTAGCCTGAGTGCACATTGCTCAGCTTTTCAGCCACAGAACCTCATCCTGCCTTTCATGGAGCCATCCTGCTTGATGTTCCCATCCTCTGTCACATATTTAGGGTAACAGATGCAGAAACACAACAGGACTTCACATCTGAGCATTATTTGCAATGACTCCATAGACCTTTTCAGACACTGCACTCCTAGGCAGAGTTCTTCATCCTGCACATGAAGCATTCTCTGCTCTAGAAATTTTAATGCATATATGATGGGATTAAATATTCACATTTTCAAAGAGGTTTGTAATATGAAAATTAAAATCGGTGTCTATAACTATGTATTTTATCATCTACCAAATGCCTCACTTGCATATATCTGCAAGGAATAGTTTTATATTTTCTCTAGAAAAAACAACTTTATATGGCCAGAGAAGGAATTGAAATTTTTAAACAACCCATTGCTAACATACAGTGCTAACCCAGTAGGGCTATCTCTGACAGTTTTCTATCATGGTTTTCAACTTTATCTTGTACCTTCCTGGATGCAATTTAGTTTATTAGTTACCTCTGCTGGACATGACATAATTGGTGCACTTCAAAACATATTTTATTTCAACTGAACTCCTAGTATTTCCTGATTATAAAAATGCATATATAATAACAATCAACTAGTTACATATTTATAGAGTTGACTACATATTAAACTTATTGGAAAACAAAATTTTCAAATTAATTCCAAGATCCTTTTCTGAGAGTGTTTTGAGTTTTTAATAGTAGCAATTACAGTAATGTTTGGACAATAAAGGAAAGTGGAAAAACATGGATCACAGTATAGTTTTGTAAAATATCTGTTCTTATACGACACTACTTGACACTTTATATGTTATATTCTTGATTTCACTTGAATTCCAAACAGCACTGTATAAGCGGTCTGACTTTGTTTTCCATAATATATTGCTCGATATTTAGCCAGACATAATTTTCATTGTCTCTGAGGAGAAAATACATATCTTCAAGGCTATAGGATGAAAATTCTATGGTGATCAGAGAATTATAGAATATCTCAAATTGAAATTGGACACATCATGATTGAGTCCAACTCTCTGTTCATCACAGGACTACCTAAAACTAAATCATATAGATATACAGTGAATACATACAGAGAATTCTCAGTAAATATAAATAACATGAATTGTGAATATATATATATTTTTTTTTTTTTGTGATCTTTGGAGTTTTGATTAATTTTTAACAAGTTGGAGATTATTTTTGCATGTTTTCCAATTCTGTCACTTTTCTAAATGCATTAATTCATATAAAATTCTTGACCTAGCTAGGATTACAAAAACTGTAAATATAGATAATTTTTTTTATATACTCTGTATGCCAATGCACCTAATTTTTCCACTGATGTGGTAATTTGCCAATTGATGAAGTTGAAATGACTGAAAAAAATACTCCCTTTAAGCACTTAAAAAGAGAATAGAAAAATAAACTGCAGCAGTTCTGATGAGGAAAATCATCCACATTTGATTGTGACTATTATCTATATAGTGACACCAAATTCACTCTAAACACATGAAAATTACTTCCTTGCCAATTTTTATCTAACAGTTATTATTGAGTACCAGATGATGGTTCCCTCACACTAAATATTTTTTCTTTTTTTTTTCAGGTGACAGAAAATCAAACCATCATATGATTCTCAGTGATTATTTGTACTTGTAAAAGAAATAGCATCCACTGCATAATTCAGATTTACACAAAGATATATTATTTCTGTATTATAATATGTAAGATTGGCAAATTTGATATACAGTGCTTGAACAAACATAACTTTGACACTCAAATGTCTTCCAGACAGAACTACCGAAGAATCAGAGTTAGATGCTGCTTCATATAAAATGCTCAAAACTATATTAATCTTGTAGCTGTTCACTCAAAAACATTACTCCCTCTTTAGCAGTCTTCACACTGTTAAAACAAGGGAGTGCATAATAGTTATTTTGTCACTCAAATTAAATTTCTTTGATGCATTTTCTAAACACCAAAGACCAAAACATGACGGTCAAAATAAGTACTGCATACCAATGAGATTCTCACTGGCAGCAAAGGATTGAAACACAAGCAGATTGCTCATTTAAAATCACCATTTAAATGAAGCTTTTAGAAGACTGACAGCAGGATTTGCTGTAGTTTCCCAAAGTTAAGGTTTTAATGCAATATCTGCTGTTCTGTGTCATGCATAATGTTACACCATAGTCCGCTATGGGGCCTCATCCACATATTTATTCTCCCTTCCACCATTTTAGAGGGAAGACATACATTCTTGGACACCCTCCATATCCCACATAAGACAACAGCCACTGTTCTGTGTAAATCACTTTATGTCAAGTCTTTTGCATGAGATACAGTAAGGATCCACTGTCCAGCACAGCTCAATTCTTTCAGCAGCCAGCCATTCCTGTTCTGCCCTGATGGGACTGAGAGACACTGATTTTAAGTGCTTGAAGAATGCCTTCCAAAAAATTTTGAATCATAACATATTTTCCTCATATGCAATTGTGTCTTTTTTCTTTAACACAAAGTAACTGTCATTAAAGCTGGTGCAAATCATGTTTTCAGAACATATCACGTCCACAGAAATGGCATTTAGTGATTAATCTCGCTAATTGTATTATTTTGACTATAAGCACGTTAATCCAAACTCTTCTGCTTTTGCTGACTTCATCTCATTCAGCCTTTTCTAACTTTCCTCATGCTGTGAACACCCACAAGATTTGAACATGTGTAGGTGTATTTTTCTCCTAAGGAATAGGAAAGTACAGCTTAAAAGTACCATTCTAAACATACTGTACATTATTGCATACACTGCTAGTTTATTGCTCTAATTAACTGCTAGATATTTCCCTCTGGTGAGCAATATGAGAGGTTAACAGAGTCCTTGTTTTCATTCATTCCCTGTTAAAAACTCTTTGTGACCAACGAGTCTAATTCTGGGACCTGTATGATTTTAGAAAGAAACACTAAATAAAGTTCATATAAAAAAAATAAACACAAATCTGCTCTGATAAGGAAAACTATTCACAGCGGAAAACTGAACAATTTTTCAAAAGCAATCATCAATTTTTCAGGCCTGACTATTCTAAGGTAACACACCTTGAACATTGAACAGACTGGAGCTTGAGAGGGTGTTCCTGAGGCCCATAAAGGAGTCTACATGCTGTTTTGTCTTCAGGACTTGAGAGCCACATGGAAAAATTTGCAATTTCAATAAGCACAAATGGAGTATTTACTGTCAGTGTATCATAACAGTCCAGTAGATCTTGCGTTTGTCTGAGGCCATTCTTTTTTCATGTCACATGATGAAGGGATCAGTGCAACATTGAAGTTGTAGGAAAAGGGATTGTAAGCTTTCAAACTTGAAAGCAATGCTACTGTGAAGGAAATCTTTGGGGAGAGGGTATTTTGGCATATAGCAGCAAGTGTTCTGCAGTGGGGAGATCACATGCACTGTGACTCAGTGTCACCTCCAGCATCAACTGTGTCAGTTTCATTCCCTACCCAAGTGCCTGAGAGAATGGTACAGCCTAGAAATGTGAAAGCTCTGTGTGTTGCTACTATATCTCATTGCCATCTTAGAGAAGTTTTTGAGGGCAAGGACTCAGTATAATTTTGTATAGCAGTAAATTCATACAATTTTTTAGTAACTTTTCTACCTATAGTGCTACAGAGCCTAGGGTAAAATTCATAGGACAGGAGAGTGAAAGATAACATATTAATTTTAACAAGATATGCACACCCCATTAAAATTAAAATCATATATCTCTACTGCCATGCAATCTGTATATTTTAAATACCTGAACAAAAAAGTGCAAAGTAAAAAAATTAGATGTAAAGGAATGCAGTAATTAAAAGTTCCTTAATCCTGTCACCCTGTGCACCTATATTACAACGTTATCTTTAAATAGCAGGAGCACATTTCATTTTCCCCAGTCTTTCCTTCACTCACCCACTTCCTTTTCTGATTTGGTACTCTGGATGTGCAAAGCCCAGTAAATGTTCTCTGATCTCATCTTTCTTTCTATCTTACGACTCAGTATGCAGGTCCTGGTTTTACTTACTGCATAGCCTGAACCAAATACAAAGGATTTCATTTCCTTACAAGCTCGTATATAGTTTTATCACTGCACTGTCCAAGTTTTTCATTAACCTTTCACGTTTCAAATTAGAATACTTGGCTGCAATCTCCCAGGGAAAATATCTTTTTTTTTTCTCACCCATCCTGAAAACTTAGCCCAAACAATTCATAAAGAGCTAGTTGTTTTTGCTGCAGTTAACTGAAACTTTCAAGTCTTACGTTAACTTCTCTCAAATAAACCTTAACTGAATGAAAGTGACTACTAGATGACATGTACTTGAAATGACTGCATAAGCAGCTGAAAAATCTTAGCTTACTCCATGGGTAGCTTATGTAGACTCAATTCCTGAGTTCCAGCTGCTTAACTGAGTACTTCTACATTTAAGACTCTGTGTGGTTATGAAGGACATTTCCAGCAACACTTGAATTTTACTTTAAATGAAAAAGCATTACTGTGAAGAGAGGGAAAGAATGTGTTTGAGTTTTTTTAACAACTCTGCAGCTTTTAATACAAACTGATAACTGCAAATCCAGGTCTCACTGGAGTTAGCCAATTTACAGTGACTAAGAAGTCAGGATCTCAGTCAAAACTCAGACACTTTGAGAGGGAACAGTTCAGTTTTCTACTGAAAAGTACTTGTACCTTCTGCACTTTGGTAGTAGCATAACCCCTTGCTCATCGGGGAAACAATAGTTCCCAAAGTAAATGGGATTCAGGTGCCTTGAAGCCAGAACAGGGGCTATGTTAAAGCTCTTTTTGCTGCAGCATTAGTTTAAGTGCACATTCTCAAGATATTCTTTTCCAGTTCAGCTGGGATTAGTGGTAAATCTAATACCTGTCAGTCCTGGAATACTTCTTATCCAGTGTTGCTGTAGCAAATTAAATTAAGATGTTGTTTTAGAAGCTTTGTTGTAAGTGTTATGCAGAAACATACTGCAGGACACTGCATCCCAAATACGCCTTGTCTGTATTCCAGCAGAAAGATCCAGAGTTTTCTGACACTGAGATTCTGCTCCGTTCAGATGCTGAAGAGATACAAGGCCTGGAGGTCTAGACCTCGTACCCTTCTTTCCCAGCACTGAGTGAAAGAGGTTTCTGGAAGCATATTTCCATTAAAAGGCAAGATCTGGGCTCCTTTTTTTCATTTGCCTCAATGTGAAATAATATGTTGGACTGAATTTAATTTTTATAAAACCTTGTCTATTCCCAAGAGTCCAGGAACAGAAAAACAGTACAAGAAAACTGTAGCAAAACCCAAAGATGTTACTAGGAAAAATACTTTTAGTGTTCAATGTTGATAATGAACACACACCTTTGAATGCATTTGATTAAAGTTTTGGCTGTAAAGTACCATATTAATAGTCATACTTTAAACAATGCTGATGATAACATGAACAATAATTATTTTAGCAGATATAATGTCACACAGAAAAACTGCCTGTAACTGTCATTACCCATTATCTACAACTGTGAGGGTGCATTTGACTCTATGCTCTTCATTTAATAACATACCACAGCTGGGGGTTACTCAATGCTATTTGTAACATGTAAGAATTATGTTTGTGGCACCTAGATTGAGAGTAGCTGTGAACCTGGACCTCAAAGTCATTAATCCTATTATGTCCTGCATATACACATGCCTGCATATCTGAGGTGTCCAGCACAAGAAAGATTTGGACCTATTAAAATGAATCCAGAGAAGGGTCACAAAGATGATCAGAGGGCTGGAGCACCTCTGTTATGTGGACAGACTGTGGTTGTTTGTGGGGGAACACGATAGTTATGAGACATGGAAAAGAAACTTTCAAAAGTGGATTTACCTGGATGAACAGACCGAGGACAGCACAGACTGTGGAGCTCCAAACATTTACAGCAGAGGCTTAAAGAAAGGACTGGACTTTAATCATTTATGGACACTTCTTGATCCTGCATATGATTGTTCGTAGGAGGATCACATTGTGAGTATACAATCGATCATAAAAAGCTGAACCCCCTCTGTTTATGGTTTTCCACACGTTTACTTCCCTATGTACACCTCTCAGGTTGATCCCCAACATGGCAGATCCCTTGTTGTTTTATCCCTGGTTCCCCCCCATGTTGTCTTCTTCCCCCTCACAGTTTTCCCACCCTTGGCCTGGACCCTGGTTCCCTATTGGTTCATGTTCCTGTCTTTGATGAGTTGCCCCTGATTGGTTGTTTGGTTGCCTGGTTACACACTCTGCCCTCACTTCTATCCAATCGCCTCCAAGTTCCAGAACCTTCCCTCCGAGCCCTATAAGAGCCCGAGCCCTAGCTGAATAAATGCCTTTTGTGCCTTCACCCTCAGCTTTGTGTGGTGTGTGGAAGGTCATTTGGTTGGCAGCTCGTCAGTTGTTCAGCCTGGAGATGTACTTAAAGGGGGCTTACAAAAAAGATGGAGAGTGACTTTTTACATGAGCAGATAGTGATAGGACAAGGGAGAATGATTTTAAAATAAAGAGGGGATACCTGGTTTAGATGTTTAAAAGAAATTCTTCACCCAGAGGATAGTGAGGCACTGGAAGAGGTTTTGCAGGGTTGTGGATGCCCTATCCCTGGAAGTGTTCAAGGCCAGATTGGATAGGACATTGAGCAATCTGGTCTAATAGAAGGTGTCCCTGCCCATGGCAGGGGGTTGGAACTGAATGATCTTTAAGGTTCCTTCCAAGCCAAGCCATTCTATGATTCTATAATTAATTACATGGATGGAGATATATCTTCAAATGTTATACATACAGGCCTATGCAAATCTATACATGAAGAAGTGTTCGAGCACTAAAAATGCAGAAGTAGCTTTTGTAGAAATTGTGAGGAAGAGAAGAGTTCTTGCTGGATCAAGAAAAGCAACAGAAGCTGAAGCCCACTTTGTGAATGGGGGAGCACAACATTAAATGCAAGAATGAAGAGTAAGAGATGAAGAACTGGAAATGGAGTTAATAGCAGCTTCTATGCACAGGTGAAAACCTGTAATTTCTTAGATTTTGCCCTTAAGAATCGAAAACATTTCCCTTGAAGTGCCAAAGGAATCTTCACACTCCTCTTCTTTCCAACTGTTGTTACCAATGGCACAATTCTGCTCCCTGGATTATCTCACTGTCTTCTCCCTACAGAAGCAAAATCATTTGTATCTTTTCTAATGTCTTATGAGTCCAAACAGACTTCTTCCTGCAGTTCTCCACAAACTGTTATTGAAATATTGTCCCATTGGTTATTTGGGATGTTTGGAATCTCACACAGCAAGACCAAGAGATACAGTGATGATGTTTTGTATGTCTTCTTTCCCACCCCAACTTTATGGAATTGTTTTAGGCATTTTATTGGGGAATTGAATGCATAATCTGAAGACTGATTAATACCATAAAACTATCCCCAACCCGCTTGGCCTTGGCCTAGGTGTCACACATTAGAAAGAAGAATTCCCTTCAGTGTTGGTAAAACTTTACAAAATGAGTAGAGTTAGAACAAACATTGAGGCAGAACTACACCTGGGACCAAACACTGTACTGAGTTGTTTATACTGAATAAGGTTAATTGTAATGTCCAGAGCAGGTAGACAGACTTTTCAAGGGAAAACTACCAACCAAAAAACCTCCTAACAAAAACAACACAACAAAAACATATCATGAAAATGTCATTGAAATGGCACTAGTATTTGTGCTCTTTTAAGCACAATTTAATCACCCACAGCTGAGGGTAATGAGCCTTATTCTGTACATACTGCCCTTAGAAGCAGCCAAATTGATCTTGAAATCCTGAAGAACATCACAGAAATGAAGCTGATTGTGTAGTTGTTTATTCATTGATGTTAAATTTATCCAGTTCACATTGTGCTTGAAAGACTTGATAGAGAAACCCAAGACATATTTGTGTGTTATTTGTTTCTTTTCACTACATATTGCAAATAACTGAAAAGAGTATACAAAAAAGTATTTTGTATTTTTCGAGGTTATCATAAGCAACTTAAATTATCAGGCAAAACCTAATAATTTTAAATTTATTTTTTAGCCTACTTTTTAAAAAATGTGCTTATTTTTATAAACAACCCTCTAATTAAAATTCATTATGTAACTGCATTGAATAGAAAACTTTGGGGTCATTTTCATTCTCAGACAACAGGTATATGCATGAAAATTAGCCCAGAAAAAACAAGATCAAGATTTATTATGCAAGGCTTAAAAAAGAAGTGCCAAAATCATGAAGAGGTCGTATTATAAAGATTTTCTGCAGACTGACAAATTTAATTTGCATAGTTATTATCATTATATAAAAGAAAAATTTGAAATACTGCCTTATGAGGGTTTGTTTCAGTGCAGCCTGAAAATGACATGCCAGAATCCTCAGTGCAACCCCAAACAAAGGAAGACCAAACTCATTCCAATTACTTGGCCATATTCACATAGGAAGTTTGTGACAGCCAAAAATTAAACCCACTTTGCAATCATGTCCTCATCAACTGCATTCAGGCCATCCACTCACCTTTAATTCCCTTTCTGTGTTCACTATGCACATGTATATGTGTGTGCATATGCTGGTGTGCAACATGGATGCATGTGTGTGTGTGTATGTGTATTACTGTGTGTATTTATAGGCACAACCTAATTCTTGCATTAAGGAAAACAGAAGTCCTCCTTACTGTCTGATTTTGATTAATTTTCTAAATGAAGTCCAAATTTAGCACTCAAATGCTATATCATAATGCTTACTGCATTAAATGGCTGAATTAAGATTATAGAGACAGTCTTGACCTTTGATAATCTTTTCAGCTTTCGCAATAAAATACCATAAGATCTGTTCAGTCATTCTCATCACCTTTGAAATTAGCAGCACCAGGCTACGTTACTTTGATGAACGGTAGCACTAAGCATGCCCCAAATATGCAAATTTCTTTAGTTTCCCTCTATAGTGAGAATATTATTTTCAATAACAATATTATTGAACTATATTATTTTCAGTGATACAAATACGTTCTATTTGTTAAATCTGCTTGTAAGTTTTATGTCTGGAATACATTAAAAGTAATATAAATTCATCATTTTCAGACTATCATCAATTCCAGTTATATTCACTGCAAAGGAGTTATCTCTTGTCATTCTACAGTCACCATTGGAACCAAAAAACCAATTCATTATGAAAAAGGATAATTGCAAACATGGATCTTTATTTATCTTTTACTTACATGCCATCTCTGATTTTACAAAAATAGAATGAGGAAGTGAAATATTCTTTGAATCTAAATGATTTAGGTGTTGCAAGATGTCCTCTTATTACTTCTAGCACATCATACCTGGAGTCACTTTGAGATCTCACATGACTTCTCCAAGTACTTTACCCTCTTCACATTGCACTTGATTCAGCAGTCCATTGAAAACCCCACTATTTGACATTGCCAGACTCATCAAGTAATTTGCTTCCTCTCATTCCATACATTTCCAAGGCAATATCTCATTAGCGTATAGTCTGTGCAAATGAGTATCTGTTGCTTCTTTTTCCTCCAGTTCCCTCCACGGTCACCAACTATCAGTTATCTCTTAATGAGATCATGAACTGTTTGGGTCCAGCATCTTCCCTGTATCTCCATAATGGACATGAATATTTGAGAATGGTTGCTACTAAACCAAGTTATTATTGACCAAAGTATTTTAAAACCTATTTAATTCAAATACCCCTCTTTCTCAGCCAAAGGAAATATACTAATGTAGTAACATCCATTAACTAAGATATTTACTGTCTTGAGAGGCTGGATCTTCATTTTTCTTCAACAAGAGTTAATTATTAACTAATTAACCATATAATCTCAGTGAGATGTGCAGCATTTAATTTATATTTTGAATAAGAAACAAAAACCTCCATTTTGTGGAGAAACAAAAATGCTAAATGTCATTTTTAGCAGAACAATGATGCATAGTCTTTCCAGCAGTATTTTATTTTATGTGCAACCTATTGTTGACTAAAGCATGTATATATAACAGAGATTTGCCTGAGCAAATATTTTCAATGTTCTGTTTTTATTAGATTTTAAGATTAATAGATTTTGATGAACCCATCTGTGACTATTGGAAGACACCCTTAAAAAGAGGGATAATGCATCTTAATATCCGTCACTGTTTAAAACAATTAGATTTTATCATTAAACCCTTGCCACAGTGAAAATAGATGAAATTTACAGGCTTCATCAATACAATACACTCAAAAATTGTTTAGAGATATGATTTAAGAAACAGAGGGATTTCTTTATTTCTTTAAGACTTTAGAGACTGAACAAAAAACCCAAGTTGTTGTTTGTTAAGCAACCCAATTAAGTCAGCATGCATAAGGTTTTCCAACAAGAGAATATTGATAGCTCAGCTTCTAGATTCTATAGGCTAATACAATTATTTCCCAATTTCTTCTTCACTTGCTTATCCCCCTCCCTTCCTTGAAACTCATGCTGCTCCATCTTTTTGATGAGATACTATTTTTCTTATGAAAGAATAGGCAAAAAATTTTTGATATTCAAAATCAGTAAGTCCTCAAAATAACCAAGATAGCTTTTTAATTTCCCAGTGATTTCCTTTATTATCATAATCAACTTATTTCATCTTCTAACATTTAAAAAAAATTTATTTTGGTCTTCTTTGGTCACATGTATTGCTAGCGAGAAGCAGATACTTCACTTCCCTTCCTCTCCCACCTCCCTAAACACAACTCAAATCCACACAGAGAAATCTGGGGCCATGTGTATAAGGTGAGATATTTTATAAGCTTTCTCCAGTTCTTTGGTTTTTTTTTTAATGATTCAGTGCATTCAAGATTTTCTCTGGAACAGCAATATTACCATATTTCTAAAAAAAAAAAGAATCTATTAGACATTTAAAAACTTAAATGAAAAGATAAATTTTATTTAACTGTAGTTTACTTATTTTTTTCCTTGATAATTTTTTCCACTGGTTTCTCCCTCATTGATTTTGTTTTGACTATGACAAGCTTCTAAATGTCCGAAATATCCACCTGATTTGTATCTAAGTTTTCTTGAAGCATTTCTCCTCACATGGATACAGTAAAAAGGGTATAAAATAAAATTAAAAAAAATAAAAAAAATCCATATATTTTCTCCTTTTCAAATCTTTCTCATCATGCCATCCTCTTACATTTACTGAATTTTCCATAGCACAAATGGACATCTTCTATATAAATAATAAAGCCCCAACTCAAAGACTTGCAACAAAGATACTTCTTCTTTCTTTCTATATCAAATACAGATGAACAACATTATTTGTGTGTGTGATTTGATCAAGAGGGGAGGGGAGGGGCTTCCACCTTTCCAGTCTTCTGTACACTGGGAACCATACAACCTTTTTGGTAGAATTTGGTGCCTGTCTCTGATTTATGAAGGGAGAGGAGCAAAAATCAGAACAAGGACCATGAAAGAATTTCTTAATGATGCTTAGGACTGCTTTAGATCAGTCTTGGTTTGGGGAAAATAGTTTATCTGCTGTGGGAAGCAAGGGCTGACCGAATTGTTCCAAAGACCTCCTGAAAACATAATGCCTTCTTCCCATCTTTCCTTATTCTTACTGTGATGGCACCAAAAAGTACTCAGTGGGCAGGTTCTCTTCAGTCTCTGTACTCAGTAACCTTTCTGGGTTATGGCCCACATACCCTTTTCAGATTCAACCCTTCTGAAACAGTCAGGCAAAACTTCACCACAGATCATCTGAGATTTGATGCTTCTGGGAGCCTGACTAAAGATTCACAGCTGCTGCTTTTCTTTCCCTTTTCTAAAGGAGGATTTGTAATATTTATTTGGTCAGAAATCTTGAAAATGTTAAACTAATTGCTAAGAGTCTTATTTGTTGAACTGCTGGGTTTAAGTCAGTTTGATGAATTTTGTGAGCCTCAACCACTATTTTATATTTGCATTTCAGAAGAATTTATATTATAAATTCATTCAATCCCATTACTGTCTTAGATTATGGACTCTTCAAGTAAGTTTAATATTTTAAAATGCCAGTCTCATAGCACAGCTACAGAGATATGTCCCTTTCACATCAGCCACTGCATTTCCATGTATGTGATGGGAACACACAAATTGAGTGATTTAGTTTGGAGTTCAGTTTAAGATATTTCAGTTCTGTGATCCACTTACATTCATAAACCTGTGTGCTACATCTAAACTCCTACTGTAGCTGTCAGTCTGCCTGATGGGCCTAGCAAATGGTTTAGCTGAAAAAGCCACAAAAAGCTCATTTTATTTACCTAAGAGTGGGTGAATAGTGGCATGTGGCTTACCCAAACGTATCCCACACTCAGCCTCCTCCAGATCTAGTGCCATCTATGTTATTCCCTTGCAAATGTTTTGGAAATGGTCCTAAAGCCTCTAAAACAGCATTAGACACCTATTCCTGTGTAATGGAATCAAATCTTTGGGTTTTTTTAAGGTCAGCTAAATTGCTCTCTGCTCTGAGAACAATGGGAATTGAAAAAAGGAAACAATTGACATGCACCTACTTAGTATCTAGATGCTTAAACTGAATTTGATGTCCACAGACAGCTTATATACACAGAGCTTATATACATATTTGCAGAACAGATTCAAAATACAATTTGAAATAAGAACTGAAGAACAAACTCAAATGATCAGATAAGTGACTCATATTATTATTAGCAATACACATTGGTTGTTTTGAATCCTGTTAGAAGATTAAAGAATCTATAAAAAATTGAAAAAATTAAAATCCATTGTTTTGAAAATTATGTAAATATCTATTATATGGAATTAACTTTTTCTGTATTTTCTCCTTCTGTGTTTGCTAAAGAGGAACCTGGAAAGCCACTTCTTTCACACTGTTGCAGGTTTTTCTAAAATGGGTGAAGTTAGAAGCAGAGTGTAAAGCAGACAAAATACTGCCTACTCTTTAACAAAATAAAAACTATGATTTTTAGTATTAACAATGCATATTAAAGCAACCTAACTGTAACAACTTTCTTCTCTTAAATTACAGCTGCAAAAGCAAGCAGCACAGTCATATTTTACTGAAATGAGATCCGAAGTGTTACTTTCTTGAACAGAATTATTAATTTAGTTGTGCCAAGAAGAACGTTGCAATCAAAGAGCAAGAAAAACTAGTTTGCTGAAAGTATTCCTAGGCAAAAAAACCCAAGCCTCTAATAAAGTAGTGGAAGCAATAGTCAGACTAAGTTATTTCTCACATTGCTGCATTTTAGCAAATATCTCAACAACAAAAGAATTAGTAGTAAAAATCTTGGTATCACATAGAAGGCTTTTCTTTAAATAATTTTCTCTTCAAATATTATCTATGCCACTCCTGTGATATGCAATATTAAGTGTCTTCTCCTTCATCAAATACACCAATTTCTTCTTCTTTTCCAATATCAAGTCTTCTCCTATCCTATTTATGTACAGCCATTTCTTATTTTTCCCTCAGTATAAATTAATATTTCCTTTGGTGAAGTCTTATATAAAAGAACTATCTGGACTAACTTTATTAGTTCTAGACTTGCTTACATCTAGCCCATCATGACTCCTCACTAAAATTCATAACTCTACCCACTGCAAGGATTGTATTGGTCCTTTTTCTACTCATCACCATACTTCTTTGCTTGTTTTTCAGTGTCCAGTTCTCAGTGAGCCAAGCAAATAACAATCACACCCTGGAATTTACCATTATGCATAGGTTATATCAACTACACAATGAGAAGGTGTACCCTGCAGTCACCCACTTGTCTCCTCAATATGAGGCATTTGTTTTGTCCTAATGCATGTGAAAGGTGTTTATCATGGACAATGAAGATGCTAATGGTAGACAGCTGACCGCCTGCAATGTCATAAGGATAAGGGAGTGGAGAATGAATAGATTTCAATCACCTGACTTCCAACAAACATCAACTCCAAGGAAATCCCAGATCTCGTTTATTTCTAGAAGCAACTGCTTTTGCCATCTGTACAGAACACTTAGTTTACTCCAGTTACCCAAGCTGTATAAATTCCTAATGTTAGCCTGAAGGCTTTTGCTACTCACCAAGACATCCCTAAATTGCAGTGAAAAAATTCATGGATGTCTGACTAGCCTATTAATCTTGCATTTGAAAAGGAGATGGATCAAACCTTAATCTCCATAAGAGGCAGGTCACTTGTGATGGTTGTCATTTTCACAGAAGAAAAAGATGCTCAGACAAGCTTACAAATGGAGTGTAAAAGTAATGATGGTGCAGTAAATTGCCTTCCCTATTCTCTATAAACCAAATCAACACAAAAGCAGGGACCAAGGAAAGTCCATCTCATGTGTGTGATAAAAGTTCTCCTGAATTTGAACACCACTTCAAGAGGCTGTCAGAGTTGTTGAATTAGAATCATAGAAACATTAAGGTTGGAAAAAACCTCTAATATCATTGAGTCCAATTGCTAACACAGCATTTCTACTGTCATGGCCATGCGGCCATTTCCTCTGCCCTGTCTCTTGTTGCCTGGGAGAAGAGACCAACCCTCAACTCACTACTTTCTTTTCTGTTTTTCTTTTCCATCCCCTCAACTTTCTTGCCATAGGGCTATGAATGGCTATATGCCAAATGCTCACAAAACTAGTGTTTAGGCCAGTGCTCTAAACCTGAACTGGATTTTACTGAAAAGCATCCCTGTAAATGCAAATAATGAAAGCCTGCAGATCTGCATTTCAAACTATTTTGGAGTAATTTAAAACCTGGTTCTAGTGCTCTTTTTCTCTTAATTACTTTACCACTGTGATGATATTGACTTAAAGGAATTAATAGAGTATCAGGCTCTTCTGAGAATTATTTCTGACAATTACTAACATATTTGGTATTCCTTTAAAATGCTTATTTCTCTTATCCATTGTCAGATGCCTTTGTCACTAATAGAAATACACATAACGAAGGATCTCTTGCAGATCTAGGGAACACCATNGCAGCTAGTGACAGGAAAAGAGGATGTGCCCTCAAGCTGTCCCAGGGCAGGTTTAGGTTGGACATCAGGAAGAATTTCTTCTCTGAAGGGATGATTAAGCATTAGAACAGGCTGTCCAGGGAGTCACCATCCCTGGAAGTGTTCAAGAAACTATTGCATATGGCACTTAGTGCAATGGTTTAGTTGGTGTATTGTGTTCAATCAAAGAATGGACTTGATGATCTTGAAGGTCTTTTCCAGCCTTAAGCTCTGATTGATTCTACAATACGTAAGTCTGCATTATCTCTAGCTCTAAAGTGAGAATTTCTAGTTACTAAAGTAAAACCTCACTTTAAAATAAGTTTAAGAACCACAGTCCTTAGTTAGCAAGAGCATATTCTAATTCAGAAAGATGTCTGAATTGCTACATACACTGTACATGGTGATAAAGATGATTTCTAAATACTATTTAACACTCTTCAATGCACCAGTGCAAAACTCTAGTTGAATGTATGACAAAAACCTATTTCATCTTTTGCAATATGACCCATTGTAGCAATTTAGCATAAATTCCAGGCCAGGGAGGGCCAGGAGTGCTCCACTGACCTAAGGTGATATTATTTTGGGCAACTACTAGAGAAGCTGTAATTGATGTTTTTCTGGCAGGGAAGGAAAAGTTGAATACAGGAAGAAAATGTTGGTTCTATGTGAACAATACTTAACTTTTTTTTTTTTTTCAGTGTTAAAGGCAGAATGTTTGACAGAAATTATTTATTATTTACTGTTATACTAGGTAGTTAAGTAGATAGATAGATAGATAGATAGATAGATAGATAGAGAGCTAGATAGATAGATAGACAGATAGACACACATAAGTTCTGGGAGCTGGAGTTCAATATATACATTAACTCTGTGCAGCTTATCTAGTTACATTTATTGCCCACATACAATAAACAACAAGCAACCATGTGATGTGACATCCACTGAAGACTTTTGCTTCCTAAAAATTGCAGCACAGAGAAGTTGCAGCAGAATGGTACAGAACTGCACCTCAAACAAACTACATTATTCTGGTCCTTGAAAGCAGGGTATAAGCCCATACATTTTTTACCAATCAGCTCATAGTCCTTGTATTGAACGTAGTAAACAGAAAGCTATTTCTAGGATTCTGTCTCCTCTTCACCTATGAGTGTGCAGCAGTGCCTTGATTTTAGGGATCAGTCTTGTTTTCCTTGATTCCTTTACAGAAGCCAGCTTCCCGTAAGAGGAAAAGCAAGGAGAAGAATTTAAGGGCGGGAGTATTATAACAGTTGTGAATAAGGAAGCAGGTTGTTTCTTTGCTTCTGAAGGAAAAAGAGACAGATTTCATAATTTTCCCTAGGTTAGTTTCACTGAAAATGTAATGTTTCTACTTGATGAAACTCCATTTTTCTATTGTCATGTAGTCACTTTAGAAATTAGCTTTGACCAATAACTACCCTTTACCCACTTAATGCCAAACAGGCTGTTCCAGCATCTTGTATTCTGCACATCCAGTGCAATAAATATATTTCTTTTCCTTATTCTTGGCACAGTATCAAAGGCACAGAACTGTGAAGAAAGGAGCTTCTGAGCAAAGAAAATAATGAGTATTGGACTGTTCCACCCCATCAATTAAGTTTAAAATAAAAACCAGGCAGAGTCACTTACTCAAAGTGCAGTTCTGCTTTTGCCCATTTGCCCTTTGCTACCTGCCCTCATCACCTCTCAGGTGTATTTCTTCTCCTTGCTCTCCTACTCAAGTTATTGCAAGCATCACACTGAATATGTTTGCTATTAGGTAATTTTAAGTGTCTTAACTGAGCTTCTCTACCAGGTTAATACAACTAAAATAGCTTTTAACATCATTCTGAAGGCATCATCTCATAATTAAAATAAACAGAAACTTAAAATCTCTAAGAAAACTTCCTAAGTCTCATCCTTTAAATCTTTGTTCCTTGAAAGAAATTATAGTTCTTGCTCACCAATCTTTCTCAAAATTCTTTGGTACATTCTACCAGTATACAATATAAGGTGACAGCAGAGCAGAGTATTCTGATTTCAGTGATGAGATGAAAAAGCAGTAAAGAGCAGTAGACAGCTATTTGGAGTGAGAGGTTTAGCTAGATATTTCTGTAGCAATATCTTTGGAAGTACTGATAAAGTATATAATTTTGTCAGATGGCATCACTTCAGCCTCTTATATTTTTTTCCTCAGATAATCACTTTTTAGGGTGAAAATCTGAATGAAGCATGAAGGAAAAAGACAACCATTATGCTACTGAGTATTTAATTTTATTTATTTTAGGTTAAAATATCAAATATATGTTTATCTCAGGAACCTAATTACTAGGTTTAAAACTAGATTCTAGATGCATTCGATCCTACTTGAAAGTAACCTTTGACCATATGCACAAAACACGCATAAAAGAGTATATTCCTCTCATTCTGAAATGAGGATTTTGTCTTCTGCCCATAACAATCTTGCTCATTTGAAAGGTTCCATCCAAGAAATCTAAAACTGAAACTCTGATACAACAAGCTTAGACTTATTAGTATCAACTCCTTAGACAATACTAGCAGGTATGCTCAAGGTGAAAGGCTTTGTAACTTGTCATAATAACATTCAGGATAGCATTTAAGTAGCACTTTTTTCCTTTTCTTTTTAAAAAAAATTCTATCATCAATCTACATGTATAAGCACTGACAACTGGAAATTAAGCATGTGCCAAAAAAGCAGTATGTTGTTTAAAGCAGATTAGAACATGCCCTTACCTATCTCTGGATTAAAAAGAAGTCCATGTAGAAAAGGCATAAATACAGGTTGAGATGATAAACAGATTTTAATTTATGTATAATTATCTAAATTTAGCATTTATCCATACTTGCTGGAAACAACATCAGATAATTAAGGTTTTCTTTATATAAATAGAGATGATTAATTATGGTCTTTTAAACAGCATTATGGAATAATTGACAAAACTGTTTCCATTTCATGGCTACCTTTACACACTTATCTGAAACATATTAATCTAAACATAACTAAAGCTTCTCTTTAAGTAGTGGTTGGTGGTTTTTTGGTGGTCTCTTTTCTGTCATCATCAGAAAAAACATGTTGAAAATGCTATTGAACAAATGTTGCGATATGAAATGTCTCACAGGTTACATAAAGAGCTCATAGAATAAAGGTTTTTATAAACATATTATTTAGTAAAAATTTCCTTCATCACACACAAACCAGAGAGCAAGCTGTGCTCCTCCTCTACCCAAAATAAAAAGTAATAAAAAAATATGTGGCAGACCCTAAACATCCCCAGGTGCTGGTAAAACAATTTCATTATTTTCCTTGCATCACTGGAATAGCTGCATCATCCAGCTTCCTTTTCTGGTCACTCAGTTTCTTTATGCTTTGTCTTTTACTCTCTATTGTGTATTAGTAGCAAAAACACTTTTACAGATATACAGATCACTGTAAAGGGCTGGAACCAGTATCTCAGTGTAAACCATATCCAAGATGCAGAAAGAAGCTGAACACCAGTTGCAGAAAGCAGGAAGCAGAATCTAGTCCAATTTATGGTGATAAAGCTTGATGAATCAGAAGGTTAAATACTTTTGGAAGACATCTGGCACCAACCTCTATTATCAGGTTAAGCCAGATGTGATACTAAAGGATGTATGTCTGTAGAAATGCTGAAATTTCACCTTCTGTTTTCCTTGACGCAACTAGTTTATATCAAATAGCAACTTTTTAACAGAAGAAAAAGTTAATTAAATGAAACCATTTCACGAAAAGCATATAAAATTAAATCTAAATGTGAAAAAGAAACTTTACACTAGGATACTGATTTTAAGAGTGAAAATGGAATCAGAAACATGAACACAACTTATTCGTCCAGTCCCACCCACCTTATAAATTTTAGATTTTGTTCAAAATTACTCAATTTATGCAAAAGAAATTTTAAAGTGTTCAAGACATTCAATAGTAATTTCTGCTTAAGTATCAAAGATTTCAGGGAAGGCAATTCAAGGAGGAGAAGAAAAAAGAAGAGAAAAAAATTTTCTTTGACACAAAAGTTTCACTATTTCATAGTTTCGTATTTGGTTAATTAAAATGCAGTATATTAAAATACAGTACCTTATAACACATGCATAGAGCCCGCTGTCTTGTACCACTGTTGGTCGGAACCAAATGGAGTCTTCTTCTTTGCTCATTCTGGTTCCATCAAAAGCTATAGGTTCCTCAAAATCTCCAGGTCCAGAGCTTTTGTACCACATCAGGCTAAGTCCAGCACTTTGGGCTAGGGAGTAATTAGCTCTAATATATCCATAAAAGAGTGCACATTTTATGCGAACAGGTTCTCCCACTAGAACTTGATATTTCTTGTAATCCACAGACCAGTCAGTGCATCCATCAGCTAAAAGAGAAGAGAAAATGACAAGAGATTGTCAAAGATTTTGAGGATCTCTATTCACACAGCAACCTTTATTGTGGGAAGGCATTTTCTCTGAGAAAAGGTCCTAAGCAGGACTCTTTTGATGCCTGGAAAATTAACTGCATTTTCACAGTATCAATGTCATGTACTTGTCTGTACTGGCACAGTTTCTAGGACATTTATTGCTAAGTATTGATGATTTCTGAGACAATTGAGCATTTGCTATTTTATCTTTTGTGCAACTCCAGCATGACCACTTGTAAAATACTGGAGTGGAATTAGTGCAGCACAGAGGCCATGTGGTACACAGGGTGTCGCAATCTGAATTGAATCAATCAAATATCTTCTGCCTAACCATGTAAATGAAGTCTCAGAAGATACTAGGACAAAGAGCTGTGGTCTGAATCAAAAACTGCGAAAGTTTGAGTTAGATTTGAAGAAGCATTAGAAACTGTCTTTACAATAAGACCAAATGTATAAAAAGATACTGCCAGGAAAACTGCTGTCAGTAAATTTAATGGATTATTCAAGAACAGGTTAAGTAGATCTTGGAATTCCTGATTTTCCAGAAGTACATTACAAATTAATTTAAATTATTATTTTTCTTTTTTTTTCTGTTGAGTAACATCAGCCACTACTATTACTTTCCCACAATAGCTGTTCATCAGAAAGCAGTACTAGATTTTTTTTTCTTACTTTCTGAACTTCAGCAACAAAACAAAACCCAAACCAAACCAAACCAAAAAATTCCCTTCCTCCTCCTTTTTATTTTTAATTAAGAATACGAAAACAATAAAAGGAAAAGATATATTTTATACAATGGTTTCCTTTACAAAAAATTAACATTTTTTTCTTAAGGAATTTCAATCATGAAAATTCACCATTATCTTCATTCACTTAAAAACCAAGTGTCCAGTCTCAGCTAGTTAATTAGGCCCTGATCCGGTCAGTAGAAAACAATCAGTATATCCAAAGGACAATTTATTTAATCTTAAAATTATTATCTATGTCTCATATAAATATTTGGTCTTTGAATTTGACACTTCTTTTTATTAGCTTTAGAAGACCTTGAGTAGATAGTTAGCTTAGAAAATTCACTTTCGAAAAGCTGAATTGTTGTCCTAGAGTCAGTTGAGTATTGACTTTAATGGAGAATGCAAACTACTGTGCAAGATAAACAGTATTAGCACTTTAAACCTAGACAATGTTTAGACTTGTTACTTGTGAGAATAACATACCAGATAGTGATTTTTGAGATCTATATTTGGATAATACCACAGTACTTATTATATGTACAAAATAAGAAAGACTCAGACCTCTTCACACATCACTGTGCAAGCAATAGCTTATGTTTGGTAACCACATTGAAAGATGGAAGGAAAAAGTAATAAAAAACGTAAGAATAAATTTGCATTGTAAACAGAATTCACATAAAGAAATATTTGACATATCTTTGGACTGTCTCTTCCTGCATTTACTTTTAAGACCAGGAAGAGAAAATAATATGTCCCTATTCCAATTTTCCTACTTAACAGTTCCTAAAAGTTAGTAACAGTTACAAGGCCCTAATAAGACTTAGTTGTATTCTTGCAGAAATTGAAGTGAATGGAAAGAAAGCTACACTATTAGCTTTCCCCATAGGACTCTAAGAAACTAACATCCATTTATTTCAGAATTCAATTACATCTTCGATCATTTCATTTTTTACCTTTCTGAAATGCATTCTCTGATCTTATTCTATTTCTCTCTGCTTCTAAATCCCCATGCCAAAAATGGATTAACAGACACCTCTTAGCAGTGTAAATTTCATCGTATGTTACCAGGTAATAGGTTCTTCATCATACTTTATCATAAAATTTTAATCTTGCCTTTCACTGCCTAATTAGGTTAGTACTTTGGTTTACATTATTAGTCTGTTAGTCATGTTTTCTCTCTCAGGATATTCAGTTCTAATGGTTCCCAGTTCCTTGAGCTTGCTGAATCCATTGGAATATGTTGCAGAATGACATTAATTCTGTTTCAAGCCTTGAATGAAGGATGTGGAGCAGATGCCATTGACTTTATTTTAGCATGCTATTTCTCATAAAAGCATTCTAAGGATCATCTGCAGTACAGTTTAATACACTTACACAAATATGCTGGCAGATATTCTATATTCACATGCAAAACCAGAGAGAACATTACCAAACTCAGCACTAGCGAGCCCACACCTGGAATGCTGTGCCCAGCTCTGGGCTCCTGAATGCAAGAAACATGTAGAGACTGGAGAGAGTCCAACATAGGGCCACAAAGATGATTAAGAGACTGGAGCATCTCTGCTATGAGCACAGACTGAGCACAGAGACTGACCAGCCTGGAGAAGAGAGGGAAGGAGGGAATCTTAGTAATGACTACAAAACCCTAAGGGGAAGGCACAAAGAGGATGGAGCCAGGCTCTCTGCAGTGGTGCCCGGGAACAGGACAAGAGGCAAACTGAAACTCAGTGGCTCTTGTTGAACATCAGGAAACACTTTTTTGAGTATAAGGGTGACTGAACATTGGCACAGGTATCTTAGGGAGGTTGGGGATTCCTTATCCTTGGAGATATTTAGAGGCCAGCCTTTTCAAGGTGGCCCTGCATGAGCAGGGGTTTAGACTGTATGACCTTCAGAGGTCTCTTCTGACCTCAACCATCTTGTAATTCTGTGCTTCATTACAGTAACACTCAGTGATAATCTTTAGAAAACGTGTTCTCTTCTCAATGGGGTCTTTCAAAGAAGTGAACATGAGAGTGTTTCTCTTCTTGCTTACAGAAATATACCAGTTAAACTTCGGCAAAATCGACATTCAAGTCACTTAGAACTGTATTAATCTTATTACAGCTGGAAGGCTTAATACCTTACAAATCTTCCAGGAAATACCTCACACTACTGCTCAGCCAATGTGCCTTCATCTATGAGAAGGTGCTAATGCAATTTTGTCAGATATAATAGAAGTTCATCATTCACATCATAAGACACAGACAATATTCTGTGATATTTTGTGAAAACAATGATATTTCAGGAGATAACTATCTCTGCCTAAAATGCTCCTATTCTACTGTAACTGAGGAATATAAACAGAAGCTTAAAAGCACCCAATGGAAAGAAAAATAGACTGTCATGTCCTTAAAAATTATATTACTGTGAACACTCAGATAGATGATAGCATGCATGCATTTTAACTGACACTTTCTGTGTACACTCTGAATGGGATGTTTAAAGCACACATGAATTTTTAAGTCTAGGAAAACTTGGATGTGTCAGAAGCCTAATTAGAATCCTGATTTCCAAATTCCTTGAAGAACATAAAGGTACATTTTAAAAAACACAAATATACATTCAGAGAGTTCTTTAGATTTTTATATAGACATTGCCAGCTTAAAGCTGTTGCATTTTTACATGTTAAACACTCATGTTACTGATTTTGTAAACTGGGACAGAGAACAGAAAAGGCTCACTCAGATTTGTTAATATTAAATAGATTGAGGTATTTCTATCCAGTTTCATATTACAACTCTGTCCTTTTCCATTTTGACTGCTTTTTCTTTTCTTTGTGTATAATTAGGGCATTTACCAAGGAATATATTGAATTTTTCCTTTCTTAGTTATGGCTGCTACAGACACAAAATCAACACCTACAGCTATGGTGGTTCAAAACAACTATGGGGGAAAAAAAATACACTCCATACTTTTCCAGGTTTTTATTTACACTGTTGAATCATCAAGTAGTCAATCATCTTTTATTTTATTTTATAAATTGGAAAATACTTGAATAATTCAACAGCTTTGAAATTTCATTTGAAATGCCTTCAAATGAATCGTTGTATTCCTTGATCTCTATTTTTATATGCTGCCAGCTATTGCTACATATAATAGCACAATGCAGGGTCCAAGATAAATATCACTCACTAAGTTATTTCCTTGAGAGATTTTAGGTTATGAAAGAGACCACACTAAATCACTGTCCTAATAATGAGATTGTTCTGCTGGATAAACAAGCTTCTTGCAGGTTGTATCTGTTGATAGGACACAGTACACAGAATATTCACCTTTACTGAGAAGGTCTTCCCCTTAATTTTTCAGTATCATCTATATCATTTTCAAGGCCAAATTCCATGTTGAAAAGGAGAAAAATATAAAATTAATAACTCCTGGGTCCACTGCTAGACCCTGGTTTCATTCAAAAGCTTCAATTCAATGTATAGGTTTCAGAGTCAGAAAAGGTCTTTAATTTTCCAAAGCATTGGCTAAAATCTGATTTCCAGGCATCTAAACGAATTAGATCTGACAGTTGAAAACAGTTCTCCTAAAACATTTGTAACAGTAACAGCAAATTATTCTAAGTTTGCTTAATAATGTTTAATAAAATAAAATAAAAATTAGCAGATTTATTTTTTCCTGCTTATCTGTATTTGTAATTCTGTTCTTAATTTCATATAGAGAGAGTTATACAATTCCCCTGTGCCTTCTATTTATTTGTCATCTACTTCAGGGTTTTTAACAAGGCATTTGCAAACCTGATGAAGAAGTGATCTCATAAGTCACAAAAAATTCTGAAAAGTGAGTGTGTAAGGCAAAAAGCACCAAGTCTTGTTCCTAAAGCTGGGAACTTGTTAAGGAGGACACTGGGGAATGTAGAAATTAGATGGCAGTATGTAGGGAGAGTAAATATGGCAGGTAGAGTAAGTGAACAAAGGATTTTGTATCAGTGCAGTAACATTTTTGAGCAGCGTGGAGAATATGGGACATGTCAAAAAAACAGGCTTTCCTTGACTGGCTGCTCATGAAACACCTTTTCAAGACCTTATTGAGTGATGCATAAGACTCAAGTTTACTTTTTTTAAAACAATTTTTACAATCATATTTTACCATGAAATTACTGTCTGTTCTTGATTGTCTCTTTACCCTGCCCACTCCTTTCTGCTTTTTCCTTAGACTAGCTAGTATTGAAAAAAAAAAATCAAGATTTTATACTTTATTAATTACACTCATTACAGTGCCTGAGCCAACTAGCTCTATGCAACATAACACATGGTATTCTACTGTGGATTCACATTATGAAGACATGCAGAGATTGTCTATTTTTGGTGTGTGTATACTTTTGCCATAAAAATAATCTCTAACAGGAACGAAGAAGCAGAACTTAGAAATGCAACATGCTATGGAGATGAGAAAGAGAACAGGGTCAGTTCTATTCTTAGACTGCTTAGATTCTGCTCTTTTAAAGTAGTACCAGTATAAAATTGGAAATAAAATTAAAAAAATAATAATGTTGGTACTTATCAAAAATCGACATCAGGTATTTTATACACAATTAAATTTCCTTTTGCACTAAAACTGCTATTGCAGCTTTAAATATTGCTATGCTGAACTTCTGTTTGATATAGCATTTTCACTTTGAAATGTCATTTTTCTTTCTCTTGAAAACTCATGTAAAAATTATGTTTTAGGCTAAAAGCTCATATATTGTGTTCTCAGTCTAGAAGTGTGTAGTGGCTATTATGAGAGGGTGCCAATAGATGAAAAAGATGTTGAAGGACATTTTTGGGAGACAGAAAAATTATTTTGGATTCCATCACCTGTTAAAGAAGTTAGCTTCTAAAACTTGAACTTGTCACAGCCCCACTTGAGATAAATTTTAAAAATGGCAGATTTGGTAGCTGAGGAATCTTGGCAAATGCACTAGCCCACAGGAAGAGGAGTAATGAAAAAAAAAAGTTATGGCCTGACATAAATTATTTAAAAATGCTGTGTTTCTTGGCTTCAGAATACTTCACTAACATAAAACAGAATGCATATGCCTAGGTATTGGGACCACTTAGAGTCACAAAAAGCATGAAAATACCCTTATGTCTATCTGGTGGGAAGTTTTTTTGTCATTCGCTCTTTTACCTTAATCCAGGCCAGATTAAATAGTATTTTTGCCTGTAAAAATACTAATTCTTTAAATATCACTATCACGTTGTAGAAGAAGTTAAAGCATGAAAGCTATTTTTAAGGAAAAAAAATAGAATAAATATGCCATGCAAGACAGAGTGACCAATGCAAGAGCAAATGCTGAATTTCCTAAGTACCTACTCTAAACTAAGAATTGTTGCTAATTCAGTCCCTCTTGCTTCTTTCAAACCCTCCTATTCTGCTTTATGATGTCATGTAAATCAAGAGGCTTCATAAATACACTCTTTAAAGGTAGCCTGCTCCATGCTGATCCATCTGGTTCTGGTAGGTTGACCCCTGGCCAGCAGCCAAGCACCCACACACATTCTCAATCACTAAGCCACCACACACACAACAGGACAGGGGAAAGACAGAGCAAAAGAGAGAAAACTCACTGGTCAAGATAAAAATAGATTAAGAAGTGAAGAGAAAAAAAACCCCAATCACAAGTAATGCAAAGGCACTCGCTCATCACCTCCCACAAGCAGACCAATGCCCAGCTAGTCTCTGAACAACAGCTACATTGATAGCCAAAACCTCCAATAACTTTTATTGTTATTTGGAGTGGAATATCCCTTGGGCCAATCTGGGTTACCTGTCCCAGCTCTGTCCACTCCCAGTCTTTTGTCCCCCACCCTGTCCTGGGAAGTAGAATTGGGAAAAAAAGAAGCCTTGACATGGTGCAAGCACTGCTCAGCAATAGCCAAAACAGTGGTGTGTTATCAACACTTTTTCAGTCACAAATCCAAAACACAGCACCATAAAGGCTGCTATGAATAAAAAGAACTCCATCTCAGCCAGACAATACACAGGTCCCTAATCTTCTGTGTGCTTCTCTATTCTACCTTCTTTCAATTATTCATTTTCAGTTCAGAGACTGTCTGTACAGTTACAGCATAGAGATGGCAGCATAATGTAATCAACAACCACAAAACACAAGAGTTTGTTTACGATTAATTGCCGGAGCTTGATATCAAACTGCATTAATTCCTGTGCCACTCTGAAATTAATTGTTTCTTGTTTGTGATATTTACTATACAACTTTGTGAGAGGACAGTTCAACATCCTTTGTTTCTTATGTGGCTATTGAAAGATATTGAACAGATTATCTGTTTTTCTTTTAGGACCTTAAGAGTACAAATCTCATTCCTTCCTTCTCCTCAGATGTATGATGATTTATTTTCAAAGGCAGCTTCTACTCAGTGTCACTGTCATATAATTTCTATATATTACATACTTCTTATATAAAATTATATATATATATTGCATATATATGTTTAGATAGGGAATCTCAACATGAGAATGAGAAGAAATTAAGTCTGACATACACTGATCTTTGATTTCCCTCTAGAATGATTAAAAAAACTGACTAAAACAAAACAGTAACCCAGCCTGAAGAGAAACTACTATGGACAAGGGTTGCACTAATTTTGAAAAAGTAAAAAAGCACATGTAAGGATGCTGTGTAGAAAGGAGATTTCCAAGAAAAGAGAATCTCTGGGCCATACTGGTGTATCATGTTTTACAGCAGATGGCAAATTATTTAATCTCTTCCATAATCTCTCATTATTCAAACTGCTTCTGAAAATACATTCTGTTCTCCAGTAGCTTCATTTTGTAGATTACGAGGAAAATCAAGGATTTTTTGATGTTGGAATTTCAGTAGCACTTGAGTAACAGCTGCACTGTATGCCTTTGAACTTTTTTTCTGCAAAGAACACAACTGCTGAATATAATAAGGTTGCTGAATATCAGCTGAACTGTGATAACTAAATATGTGAAAACTGTCAAGTTGGAGTAAATATAAGAAAATTCAGCAGATTACTTCATAATACAAGAGGATTAAAATTAACCAAATTACAACATGTGCATAGCAGAGTTACAAACACCTTGTTGCTGTGACTTATCTGGTGGAAATTTCTTAAGCTGCATTGTCATGACTATGTAACTAGAAATGTGCAGTGAGAGCTTCAGAAAGAGCCAAGACAGAAAGAAACACTTTATTTCAAACAGACTTTGAATCAAAGGATCACTTTTTACTTTAAGATTTTAAAGATTAAAAGTTCTAACCATATAATTAATAAGTATAAATAGGCCATGATGTTACCAGGAATAGCACATATTTTAAACAATTACATATTTCTATTTATTAATCTGCCCTACATTACTTTGACTTTTAAAATACTGGGAGAGAGATAATATATTGAAACTGTGATCTTGGATTTAAAATATCACTATTCTTTGGGAAAGAATATATTAACTGCATACAACTCCAAGTGGTTTTGAAGACTATTTCTTGCCTACAAGTAGTCCTATTAGACTACAAGTAGTCCTATTAGACTGAAACTGTAGATAAGGATTTATTTAAAGCCATAGATGTGTCAGACAGATATTTGTGTCTATACCTGCAATTAAACAGAAGTTAAAATGCAGTATAACATTTAAGAGCACAAAGCAATTCCAGGAAGATTTTTTTACTCATTATGACAAAGTTATTAATTTTTCCCCAAGCTGTCAAGAATTTTTAAATAAATTGTACATAATTTCTTCAATTTGATTAACTGTGTGTGCATTTGCATGCAAAAAGAACTGACCTAGAAATTACAGTACCCTAGAACAGATATATGATGTCAATATTTATATCAATAGGTTAATACAAATGTATGGTGCCATTAGGAATCCATTAACCAAGGCTTCAGTAAAAATTAGCAGTTTTGAGACAGTCCAGAAACATATAAACACTTGAAGATGAACAGTGTCTTCTGCCCACGGACGTTTTTGGGCAGGACAGTGGGGCAGAGGTGGACTGAAAGGCTGAGCCTGAGAGGAGGAGGGAGGCACAGGAGCAGAGAGGACTGGAAGGGCAGCTGTTTTATGGCCTGGCTGCAGCTGCCCTGGCACTGACATGTGGCCTGGCAATGAGCACCTTTGCACTGGGACACCCAGAGGGATTTCCCACAGGATAGGGCAGATCAGGATCTGCACTGCGCTGCCATCACAAATAATGATTAAAGACAAGAAAAAAACCTCAAATTGTACCCTCCATGTAGCTGTAGCTTCAGCAGGTGACATATTTATTTTATAGTTGTCCTTTTAACAGTCCATTCTATGTTGTGTGATTGCACATCTCAATTAATTTCAAAAAATAGACACTGATAATGGTGTACCACTTTGTGTACATTTAGACAAGCATTCGACTTCTAGAAAAGACAAATTTTCCTTCTCTTTTGCATTGTTTTTTAGTCCCAAGAGTCCTTTAATATTTTCTGTGTGAATGACTCAAAGGAAAAACAAATCCTTGACTTTACTCCTAAGCTTACTGCCACCACCCAACACTATACCAACTACCATAATAATTAGAAAATACATATTAACCAAAATAAGAAATTTAACAATTGTCAATTTGTAGATCCTCTTTTATATAAAACCCCCTGCTTTTTAATAACTACCAAAATAGCTTGTGACTGAAGGGAGTAAAAAAAAATAAAAAGAAAAAAAAGTATGCTTGTTCTACAAAACCACAAGAAAAACTTCTGTATAACACTGGGACAATTTATCATCAAATGGCTAAAGAAGGGACACATTTCCTTATAAAGTAGAAAGTTTTAATTTCAGAAGTTTTTATGATATATGCTCTTTTCCTGCAGACATTACTAAGTACAAAACATGGTAGTTTAAGCCAATAGGAACTTCTTGAAAGACTTAGCAAGGAACAACAATATTAACTGAACTTTAAAGAGAAAATATTAACTACAGTAAATCTGCACTCCATGGATTACAAAAAGTCATTATAAATCTGTTTGTACACTTTTTTCTGTTTTAGAAGAGCCCATATTATTATAGCATCTGGCATTTCCCTTTCTTTTTAAATTTTTTTTGTCCATATTAAGTCGAGAAGCTAAAGCTTATGAAAGTTATTAAATTTTGTAAATCTTTGCTCCTCAGTTTGACATTTCCTCTGTTCCCATATGCCACGTTTGCCACACTTGAGACAGCTTACCAAAGAGAAAGAGGTCACCAGAGTAATGCAGCAGTTCAGTACTTTAATCTCATTACGCAAAGGAAATTAAAATCGCTACTATTTGAGTTTGAGAAGAAAACTTTACTCCATTCACCAAAGTTTACTTTAAAGCTTAGTATGAATGTTTTGGTCGATACACATCTAAAGAAATAGAATGGATTTAATTGAGTTAGGAATCTAAATCCCACAAGACTCAGATAAAAAGCTTCCTTGGGTACCTTTGTGGATCAGGTAAGCACACTAATGTGCTTAGCTGCATTGAATTTCAAAGACAAAAATCAAAACATCAGAGCATTTCTCTTTCTCTCATAATGCTATATCCTAGAATACATCCCCCCCCAAAATTGACTCATTAGATAAAGAAAACAAAATACATTATTATGATGAAATATATTTTTACATCCTATGTCTATGAATAACATACAAATATTTTTGAATGAAATTCTGATAGCATTTCCAATCAGAAAAAATTGTCATCTTCGATTGAAAGACAAATTTTTGATACATTATAAAATAATTTTTTCCTTCTGATTTAATGAGTCGACACAGAATATATATTTGATTGTAGGGCTGCCTTTTTCTACTGTGACATTGGGACTCATTATCAGGTAAGATGGCTCAAACTTGCTTTAACAACCACACTTCTCCCTGGCCATCTCATGCAAAATCCTTGCAGCAACAAAAACTCTTGATTTAAGATGAAAACTGAATTACACCACTAGACATAGAGTTCAACATGGAAGTTGCACAGATGAAAGGATATGGACTTTGGACATCCAACTCAAGATTTACTTCAAGAATTGTTTCAATAGTTCCATTCTAGATACTATGAAAAAAATTACCTTTATCCCAGCCAAAATCAGCACAACATCAGAAAGAAATACCAGAAATTGGGTCAAACCAACTTCAAAAGATGTGTTTCAGCTGCTCTTTCCTCTAAACCTATGTAATGTAGTAGACAAACACTGAAAAATTAAACCTTATAAATTGCTACTGAATAGAAAAAAAACCCCCAAAACTATATATATTTATATAAAAAATGTAATCTTGCACTGTCCCTGTAGCTTTAAGTTTGCAGGCCAGGCAGGCAAAGTGCATACTGAATTAGCGGTTCCAGCTGTTTCCAGACAGTTCCAGATGTTTTCTCCCATAACCCATGTGGTTTCTGTGGGTGCTGGGGGTGGCCCTTTGAGGCAGAGCAGTGTTCCAGGGCACTTTGTGACACATTGTGACACCAGCAGTGGAGGTATTTAAGGAGCACATAGCCCTGGGGTGCCCAGTCTCAGGAGAGCACCTTGTTCAGGAGGCACAGCTTCTCTGGGTGCCTCTGTGACAGAGCCAGATGCAGATGTCCATGGAGGAGAAGGTGAACCCCAACTCCTAGCCTGGGAAGGGGTTGCCGAGCTTGTGGATGAGGCACCAGGTGAGGGCCAGGGCAGGATGGAGAAGCTGGTTGGTGGGATGGAGGGAGCTCTCTGGGGATGTGTTTGCTGCTGTGCCAATGCATCAACCTCCATCTCACTTCTCCTCCAGCCCACAGGCAGACTTCAGGCAGCCTCACGTGGACCACAGGTGGATGCAGGAAGAGGAGCACCACACACCTCTTGCTGCTAGGTGGCAAAGGCAGCAATTTCTCCTGCCTTGTTCACGCAAGTAACAGTAGCAGTGACACTGTAGCAGTGCACTGGTGCTCACAATAGTGTGCACACTCATGCTCAATGGGGCTGTGACTGTTTGCATACTCACAGTGGTGCCCTTCTTGCACACCCGACTCATGCTCACAATCCCATTCTGCACAACTTCCCTACTTGAAGAACCTGCCCTGCAAACTCATACTATGCCTTTCCAGCCACTGAAGGAATGAACGTTTTTATAAAGGAATTCAATGAAATTAGAAATGGTTGTAAGTGCACCTTATAACCCAAATATTCCACTGAGACTAACTTCTATTGAGTGATACTTCACTCTGTTTGATCTCTATGAAGCCTTTTCGCTACCTCAAATGCACTGAGGTAAAGAAAACACTAGTATATTTTTCAAGATAAGGTCACAGAGCTGAAATAGATTTTGATCTGTGATTATTTAAAATTTCTTCAGGGATTTTTCAATTTAAGAACTAATTCACCTAATTCACCTTCTATGTATCCTCACTGTCCTCCTCTGAACATATAGGCTCTCTTAAATATACAAGTTAATTATTAATGATGAATTTTGCTTCACAGTATGAGAAATACTGTGTGCATCTGTGAGAAAATCTGAGTGCAATCTGGAGCTGTGCAATTTAAGGGTCACTGGTGTCACAGCCCTCTGATAATACTGTAGGAAGGCAATATGTGGAATGTACAAATACAAGATCAGATTTATGTCAGAAGAAAGGAGATGTGACTGAAGTAGACAAATAGATACAGATCCCATCATTCGTACAGCCAAAGATGAATTTGTGGGTTTATGTCCAGATGAAGAGGATAAAAAGATCAAGAACATTTTCCATCAATAAAAAAGAAACCACTTCCATCTTTTTTTCTTCCAAAATGAAAGAAATAAAATTAAAGGTAATGAAGTAGGAAAAAAAGTATATTAAAAAATATCAGAAAGAACTAAGACTGGATAATCCTGAAAGGCTGAGATGACATATGAGAAAACAACACAGTTAATAAAGTTTCATTAATATAGGTACTAATATTGCTTCTTTTTTTGTTTTGTTTCTTCTCAGCATCCAAGTCTTTTCCATGTGAATTCAATATCAATCAAGTGAATTCCTGCAATAGTTGATATTATCACCTAAAATCTCCTTTTCTAGGGTGAATAATATGTATCAATTTAGAAAATGCTCCAACACCAAGTTTATGCATGAAGATGGTTGACTGCTTTATGATGTTTTAAACTTAGGGTTTCTCTCTTTCTAGAGGACTGCAATTTCTGGTACACAGATATAAGAAGAAATAGAAGAACCTTCCAATATTTACTTCTGGATTTCTAAGCAATTAAAATATTTGAGAGGAAATTTAACCCAAATATAAGATCCTTTTTGATAATCAAGTTATTAATTTTGCTTTGACTTCCTACAGTTTTTATGCCTTTGTCAAAAAATAGTTGGGACACTGTAGTTGCTTCAATGTACATTTAGACACCAAGGTAACTGCCTGGAATAGGGATACAACAGGGCAGCAATAGTCTACCAGCACTCTCTAAGAAGTAAAGATTAAGAAAAAAAAGAATCCAACATACATAAATATACATGATTTCTTTTTTGGTTTTATTGGTTGGTGTTTTTTTTTCCCCTAGATAAATAACCAAGTCTATTCTGAGTGAAAAGGAAAAAAAAATAAAAATGAAGAAGACATGTTACATATAAGGCGGGGTGAGGTTGGCTCACTTTAGCTTGGCCTACATTGACTGGACACGAAACAGCTCAATATTAGCACAGTAGAGTGCACAAGCTGTTGAGTTTTGTACTTCAGGTTGAGAGCAACTCTGTGCTAATGAGACTGCACAGCTTCCAGTCTGGAGAGCTGCAAAGCTCACAACTGTCAGTGCAGGCATCTCCAAGTAATACATAACTTCCCTTTTGAAGATGAGCTCAGCCTCTGGAAGCAGTCAGAGGTTACATCAGCCCCTCATTCATTTTTTCACATGCCCTCCCCAGGGTTTCATGAGTACTGCCATTCATTTTTTCTTTTTAGAGTAATAAATTAGTGCCACTCCAGCAGCTCGGGACGGTTGTTCACATGGTACTTTTTCAGCACATTAGCCAAACAGTAGGAGAAGTCATATGTGTCTTCTATTTGACACTTGAGTCTCATTTTACACTTGGGTTTGCAAACAGAGTAAGAAATAGTATTTATCAGGCTTGTTCTCAACATAGTCTTCTAATATCAAGGGAAAATTGTCTTTGAGAGTAAAATTGTTTCCAGCTGAGTTTTCTGCACTGCTATGTTGCAGTCTGTGAGTAAATTTAGTTCTTATGCTGGTCATCAGTTTAATTACCACTTTTCTCTAAGGCTTGATCTTTAATGGCAACAACTATACCTGATGAAAAGGTTTAAATTTTTTTGTGGTTTAATCATAGTAAACAAAGTTTTCCACCAGCATGAATAAAAATATTACAGCTTTACAGAAAATGCTCATTAATAAGAATGACCCCAATGTGTAAGGTTTTGACATAAATCTCTTTTTCTTTCAGTTAACCTTTGAAATTGAGGCCAACATTTTTCTAGGGGATTATTTTTGTTTAGGAAAATTCACAGTATGATATCCAGAGCTACAAGCAGCAAGACAGAATAAAGAAAATCTAAGGTAAGATTATATGCCTCCTGAAATGGCAACTGCAAATCAGTTCTTTAATGTGCCATAAGCGAGAGGGGAAGATAAGGAAAAAAAATCAAAACTAAAAGACACTCGCTGTGTAGCATGTGTGAAATTTGATGGGATTAAACCTCACTGAATGGCATAAGGTGTATTATTTCCCACATGTAATAGAGAAAAAAAGCAGGATAAGGTACCTAAGTACTAATCCCAAATTTCTCACAGCCTTCATCATCAGGAATTTTGTTTTCCATTACCTCAGAAGAGATTTTTTTAAATGGTGACAAAGAAAGAAGGAAAGGCTATTTTTAGTTGTAGGAACTGAGTGATCAAAATTAAAATCCAAATCTCATAATTAATTTGGAACACTTTGCGTGGTTATATATGAACTCCAGACGATATGACATTTTCATTATTATAAAAATATTATTAATAACTCCATAGTAAAGGCCACATTGAGATTTTTTTTCAGAAAGTGTGATTAAAATCCTTCCATTTCACACTTCATTGATTAAATCTCTTTTCCAGAGTTAACATAGTATCTTCAGAGCAGAATTTATTTTCTTTTTCTGGAAAATATTAGCTCTCAGAGAGAAAAAATAAAATTAAACTCATCCCTTCTGGATTTTTCTTTTACCTTCTAGATGCCTGCTATATTTCTTCTCAAAATAGCAATAATCAGACCGCTCAAACTTACACTATATAGCTTTGTATATAGCCATATTTTAGATAGGTCACATTTCAAAACACATTTTATTCCATTTATGCATCATAACCCACTCAGAAAAGTTGAATTAGAAACCCAAGACCTTCTTTTCTCTTTTCTACTATTCAGAATATGACTCTATCTCTATGATTACCTTTTATCCAATTTTTTGAAGAAGAGATAACTGCAGAAACTTCAGCAAAATTATCTGTTCAATTCAGTGAAATCAGTATGCCTGTAAAACTGGGTCAATCTTAATAAAAGAACTTTGAAATGAAGTTGCAAAACAAAAGAAGGGGCCAGCATTAAATAAGAAATATATTCACTTTCCCCAGTTAAATAATTGTAATTTTTATTCATAGTACTTCACAACAACATAGAACTTAATGCAAAATATCAACACTTGAAACCAAACATTTACTAGACTTGAATTTTTTTTCTCTTTTGTTGCTGAAAACAAATTCACAACAAATCCAGATTTTAAAATTAACTCTCCTTCACAAAATTGAATTACCAACCTCTGGGCTCGCCCTGTCCAGCAAAAATTCCTGCTTTCCTGCCACTGGAAAGAACTAAAGAAGTTCCCTGACTTGATGCTCAGTCAGGAGTCAGTGACCTGCACATAGACTTCTGTGCTGGGTTGGCCCTGGCTGGATGGCAGTTGTCCATCAAAGCTGCTCTATCACTCCCTCCTCAACTGGGCAGGGGAGAGAAAGTATAACAAATGTCTTGTGAGTTGAGATGAGGACAGGGAGAGATCACTCACCAGTTTCCATCACGTGCAGAACAGACTCGGCTTGGGGAAGTTAGTTTAATTTATTATAAATTCAAAATCAGAGTAGGATAATGAGAATCATATCAAATCTTCAAAATACCTTCTTCCCCACCCCTCCCTCATTCCCAGGCCTAACTTTATTCACAATTCTCTACCTCATCCCCCCAAGTGGTGCACGGAGATGAGGAATGGGAGTTACAGTCAGTTCATCACAGGTTGTTTCTCCTGCTGCTTCTTCCTCAGGGAAAGGAGTCCTTCCCTTGCTCTCCCACGGGAGACAGTTCTCCATGAACTTCTCCAACGTGAGTCTTTCCCATGAACTATGAACAAGAAACCAGTTGGCCTCTGAAGAAATGACTTTTTCCTTCTGTCTCAGCTCTGTCCTGTCTGTATTGGAGAGTGGTTTGTGATTAGTGGGAGAGGACATTCACATTTTGTGTCTAATCCATTACAGAGATGCTGGGTATACATCTCTCCTCAATTTCTTATACTTTTGCCTGTTGTGATGTTGCTGAAAGGGATCAGCAAAAGAGATGAACTACAGCCCAGTTAGCTGACAAAGGTGTTAAAAGATGTAAAAAAAAAAAAAAAGAGAGGAACCCACAGCAGCCAAGTATAATAAAACTCTCAGAAAAGAGCAAATTTCTCATATCAGATGCACTCATGAGAGAGTGGGGGTTTCACTTTGGCAAAAAGGTTTTAGAAATATAATAAATTTTGTGATGTTCTTTGACCTCCAAGCACACTGTAAATTTTCAGCCTGACTAGAAAATTAATTAATATGTAAGGTTTTCACTCCATCGTTGACTTACCTGCTTTTTTATGGATACTTGTTTTTCTTTTTTATTATTTTGCCACGGATATGCAACAGAACACTATGGAGTTAATAAATATTATCTTAAATGAAAAAATTTCATTAGAGTATAAAATTGTTCCTATTATGATAAAAATAAATATCTTGATGAGGGAATTAAAAAAAAGTTTTTAGAACTAACTCAGTGTTATGTGACAGGTCTTTTTTTCATCCTGAAATATCCTGCAGATCTATTGTGAAGAGAATGTTTAAAGGACCCATTTGAATATCAGGTCCCCTCAAGGCATTCAAACGTGTAGAATTATTAAGTTCTTTGTGAATCAGGCCCTGTTGAAAAGGTGGCACATAAGGTAATAGTAAAAGAATTAACCACTGCAGATAAAAGACCTTGAAATTAAATGTTAAAATATGAGAATGAAAAAAAGTTACATAATAAACATATAGTAATGAAAAATCATCCAAAAATAAATAAGGAATGGAAGATTTCATAAATCAATATTTTGATATATTTCTTGGGTTGCCATCAGCTGTTTAGCTTTTAATTTAATCTGCATATAAATGCATTATTCCATCTTTTATTAGAAAAATCATAAGATACATTTCACCAAAATGAGCATGTAAAGATACAGGAGGTTAAATGAGAACAACCTTTCACATGAAAATGTGTGATATATATTTGAATAATAAATAAAATGATTTATACACAAACAAAAATTAAATCCATCAAGTTGTATCATAGTAAAACTTCTCCTAAACATTATTGTATGGTATACCTACTAGTACAGACCTTAAAAGACTTTGAAAATATCCTGGTTTTCTCTTCCTTAATAAAGTAATTCAATGTTCTTAATGACAGAACAGGGCCAGGGGCTTCTAGGTCAGTGTTTTTTAGTTGTCTATCAGCTCAATCAATGGAGGAAATAGAGATTTTTTTATATCAATTCTTATGTCAAGACCACTTAAGTTTGTTTTTGGGGTTTTTTTCTGAAACACCTGTGGGAAGTTGTTTCATAATCTCTTTCCTTGAATGTTTAGAAACTCTCTTGTCATTCACAGGCCATATTAAATTTATATCTTACATTTATTTGTGGTCAGTTTATAGTTGCACTTCTTTGTGCAAGTATACATGATTTGTTTTCTCTTATTTGTTACTAGCAATTTGGGAAAGCCCTGCAGCCACCTTATGTTATCTCTTATGCTTAACTGAAATGCAGAGGACAGAAAAAACCAATTTGACTTATCGACCTGTACCTTCATCACTGAAGTACAAAGAACATTCCCCTTTTAATAGTTGGGATATTAACTAAGAAGTATATTTGTGGCATCAAGCTATACTAAGAAAAAAATGTTTTATCTTTTGAAGATACATTAAAAATCCTCGTTCCAGTGTACTTCAAAGGCAACATTACAAAACAGCAGCACTGAAAATAATTGCTTCAACTACTGATGCTACAAGTTGGCCCCAGATGGGTCTAGCATTGTCAAAAGAAAAATGCAAATTTCCTAACTTTAATAAATGCTTAAAGAAATCTTTATCAATCCTTGATACAATCATGTCAGACAATACTCAGTTATTTCCTTTACGTTTTCCCCAGTTTGATTAAAACAAGTTATTAAAACATTACTACAATCTTTACAGTCCTAGAAAAATATTGTTATGTCTCCTTTGCTTAATTTTTCCCTCGTATTCCTAAATAAACAGTTTGACAGCTACAAAATCATAACTGAAAACTTGATATACTGCCTGACTGAATTTGAAATCACTCCAAGACAACCATTACATACAATTTTGATTCTCTGCTTCATCATTATGATATATTATTGAAATGTTGCACCTATTGCTAAAGTACTCATGCAGAAGCAGATCTCAATACAACAGTATGAAATATTGGAGAGAATATCTTCTAAGAGAGAGAAAACTGCCATACGCAGTATGTTTCCTTTATTTTACCAAGAGATGATTACTAAAAATGATAAAATTCATACAGTGTAAAACATACGGAAAATTGACATTGTGGATACTATTCTGACTATCTACTTTAGGTATCTAATTTGAGTGCCCAACAGAAACTTCCTGTCCAGTCAGTGAAGAAAGATCTGGGTGGGGAGGGGGCGTAACTTTGAATGTGAAAATTAAACAGTTAAAATTAGGTGATGACTAAACTGCCTATGCATGCAGATGGAGATCCTAAGCATTGAATCCTGGGAGGAGAGATCTCACCTTGGGGTTGCAACAGCAGCACCTGCCCCTGCTGGACTGTGCATCTCTGCTGACGGCTCAAGTCATCTGCCTGATAGAAGCTAATGAACAAAGACAAGTTACAGCACAACAGATGAATTAAAACCAAGCTTGTTGCTAGTTTATTCAATGCAATGCATCAGAGATTACGAACTCTGATGGGTCCTTCAACAAGGGTAGGAAAATGCGAAGGACTGTTGGGCTGTGTAGCCACAGATAATAACATCTACAATTCTAAACCAGAGTGCTGCACTTGTACAGCAGAGCACGCACCCATGTTTGCAAATGGACCTTTCCTTTTTGCCAGAAGGACAGAGCAATCCACAGTTTGCCCGTGAAAGAAAATCATATCTCCATAACTCATTTGTGGTCCATACAGTCACTAACAATGTAGTTCCACATACCTTTCCCCACACTCCTGCCAAGGGGAGGGTTAGAGAGGAAGAGACAAAACCAAGGCAGCTTCTGAGAAACCAATTGCTTCTGAGGACCACTGTTTGGGGATGTTTCCTCTCCTTTGAGTGAAACACAGAATTACATCCCCCACCCCATGAGTCTCCAAAAATCAGCTCCCAGCAGCTGTCAAGCAGGAGCCAAGCTAGCTAGCCTGTGTGAAGAAATCAGGCAACTGAACAAACCCAGGGGCTGAAATCAACCCTCAGTGCTTCACAGATATTCTGCTCAAAAACATTTCAAAGTATACACACAGTTACATTACAGCAGATCGGTTTCACCCAGTGAGAAACAAATTAACATCTGTCTAGAAAATGATGCTCTCTTGTACACTTTGTCTTTCCCTGCAACTCCCCCTCCAGTTTTCATTCAATTTTAATTCCTGCTCAGTTCTGTTTTTCTGAAGAGTGAACAACTCAGGGATTGCAACTCTGAACTACATATTTTCTAGCTCGTGAAAAATGTATGTGTTCTAGTAGGTGTTCTTGCCAAGACAAATACAATGTAAAAACATAGTGATTTTCAATATTAAGCCTGCTTCGTCAGATATGGGATTTTGAAAGTCCCTGAATTCAGTAGTAATATCTGCTATAAGAGATTAGGTAAACAAGTGCTAATTAAACTGCTGGACAACAGCCAAGCTATCACTGCTAAACAAGATATACCTGAACAGATGCATCTCAAAAAAAGACAAGAGATGCTACTTTAAATTTTTGTCTGGTTTTTTTTCAGTTCATCAAACCTTTCAGATGATACAATATGAAGGTTATGAATATAATGGATTTTGTCTTTTGTGTTTGAAAAAAAAATCAAGAAAACAGTTGACCTTAAAAAACCCAAATACTTTAAGTGACATAAAATCTGCACCACAGAAAATGTGTGATTTCCATAAATCCTGTGAGTTTCTGCAAGACAATCCCAATATCATGCCCCTTTCAGCTGCAGGAAGAATTTGTCTTTCATCTGGCTGTAAATCAATGTAATATAAACTGGTGATGTTGTCTGCTAATTTTTTTTTTTTTTTGAAGGCAAACTATAGGTTGATGAAAGCAAAAACATAACACTTTCACAAATGTAGAAGCTACTTCATTGTACCTCACTAACCGTTTTACAAGGATCATGCTCACGTGAATTCAGAATCTAAATCTTGATTTAAGTGAGTGAAGTGTTACAGGCACTTTCCTGTTACCCATTGTGAAAATCAGAAATGGGATTTCAGCACTATGAACAAGTCTTTTAAAGGCCATTACAAGTTTCAGCTGGATCTTCACTTTGTTAGCTAGATCTGTTTAGCACTTTTTACATGCTTTTTATAAATGTGATGCAGTGCTAGTATTGATGAAAAGGAGTATTTCAAATGTGTGCTACTATCTTTCTCAAAGAGTAAAGTTGCTATATGTATTTTTAAAGATGGAGTAATTGTTTGCCATTTCATTAATATCATCTGTACCCAAAGTACAAAGTAGTAATTAATGAAAATGAATGATTTATATTAATCAAAATCAAAGAATAATACAATAGTTTGGGTTTGAAAGGAGCTTTAAAGGTTGTCTAGTCCAATTTCCCTGCAATGAACAGGGACATCTTCAGCTAGACCAGGCTGATCAGAGCCCAGTCCAATCTTGAGCATTTTCATGGATAGGTCATTCACTGCCTCTTTGGGAAACCTATTCCAGTGTCTCATCAATCACATTGTAAAAAATTTCTTCCTTATATTTAGTCTGAATCTACCCTATTTTTCCTTTGGAACCATTACTCCTTGTCCTATTGCAACAGGCTGTGGGGATAACCTGTCCCCTGCTTTCTTATAGACCCTCTTTAAGTATTTGAAGGCTGCAATAAGATATCCCTGAAGCCTCTCCTCCTTCTTTCCCCTCCATTCCTCTCTTTTTCCCTTTTCTAGGCTGAACAATCCCAACTCCAGATTTCTAATCCAGATAAATCATAAAGTTGTCAAGCCAAAATGTAAAAAAGACCCCACACAGTACCCAAGGTTGTTCTGATGTGCGCTGCCTGACAATTTCCATAACTTGTGAAATACAACTGCAAAAAAATCAAAGGAAGTTCAAACTAGGCCATAAATTGACAGAGTGCCAAAGTGAACATTGCTCAGTGTTCTAACTGGCAGCTACCCATGGAGAGGAAGTACAGGGTTGGAAACAAAAAAGTCTCAAAACTTTTATACTAACCAACAGTATTTCCTCCTCTCCAGTCATTGTAAATTAAAACTTATTAGAGCAACATAAGAGACAATCTTGATTTTCAGACAAGAAAGTTTTAAGAGGAAATATTTTCCTTAAAACCCTTCAAGTTAACAGTGTCACTGCACAGCTCAGGAAATCACAATATCACAGAAGATCTGATGCTGGAGAGCACCTCTGGAGATCATATGGTCTTATGCCCTGAGTAGGGTCAGCAAGTGCAGGTTGAGCCAGTGCTGAGCCAGATGCAGTTGGGTTTTGAATATCTCCAAGTATGGATTCTTCACAACTCTGATGAACAACTTGATCCAGTGTGTCACCACCCTTACAGTAAAGAAGATTTTTCTTATGTTGAAGTGGAATTTTCTGTGTCTCTTCAGTATGAAAGACTGAACAACACCCCTCTACCTCTTCAGTCACACTGAAGTCAATGGCCTGAAGACTCAGTGGAGCTTGAGCATCAAAGTAGGAAAAGGCATGGATGCAAGACCGAGTGTAGAAGAACACTGGAGAAGGCAGAAAAACGTTGAATGCAAAAATAGCTGTCTTTAAAGCTAAAAATGGTTTAAAGCATGAATGATGCACTGTTGAAATTGCTCTGGCATCTATATGACTTCAAAAGAGAAACAATTAGGTTATTTGTGAGCTACTGCTGCTTTTTTTTCTTGAGAAGTCATTGCAGCATCTTTAATTTATAAGCTGCACAGCAGAATTAGGCATGTCTATACCTATTTTAGTTTTAGTATGAAATGAATTCTTCCTGTTGGTCACCTTCAGGTATTCAGTCCAGTGACAATCAGATATATTGTTAACCAAGAAAAAGATGATATAATAGACTTTACAAATCAACATTGCACCAGTTTGTGTAACTATTGCCATATTAATTTACAATATCAGCAACTAAAAATTAAAACTGGCAATGAATTAAATGTATGTATTAATTATCACAAAAGAGTGGTAACACCAAACCATATTTTCTCTTCTTTGACAGAGAGACTGAACTTCACAGATATAGTAATTTAGGGGGACTAACAAAAGAACTCAAAACCTCATAAGTTTTTCTTATTACCTACACCTACCACACAGTTCCTTTTGTTTTCTGAGTGTTCAGAAATCCCTTCAGTGAGCATTTCTAACCCTTCAGTTTCAATATCTTTTTACAAGAAGTGACCACTTATAACTTACGTGGCTAATGAACAATAAAAAAACTAATAGTGCAGGTAAATGACCTCTTTTTTCTGTGTTCAATTCCACTTTTACATAGGAATGATTAGCTCAATTTTCATAATTTTAGATGACAAGCTGTCAATAATATGCTTTTCCCCTTCCTGATGTATCTTGAAAAAAACATTACTTCTCTCATATCAAATTATTCAAAATCACTATCCAGAATATGTAGGGTTCTTAAAAAAAAACATAAAAAAAAAGAAACATGCTGTACTGCAAGACAAAGCTGTGTACGATTTATACGAATTATAGGAAGTCATAAATAGTGCAATTTTTCTTCTCTCAGGCATCAGATAAAGTATTGCAGATATATATGTCAGGATTCTCAGAGGGTAGTAAGTAAGAATAGGTGAATTAATATTTATAAACCCTAAGTATTGATTTATAAATCCAGTAAAACAAATCAGTGAGATACCTCTTTCTTGAAATAATTCTTATCTTGATTTTTACCTACATGTACTAAAAAGACATTTTAGATACTAGATGAGGCACTGTGCCATGACTACAATTATGTAGGGGAAAAAAACAAACTAGTCTACTTCCAGTACTTACCTGTCTGACCATCCAGGTGCCTCTTTGACAGTCACACTCACACCACCTGAGCTGGGACCAAGACCCCTTTGCAGCTACACAGCCCACACCCACACAGTCAGACCAGGTTCCCTTAACAGCTCGACCCCAGGTTTCCCATAGCACAGCCTCAGATCCTTAAAATAATTTAATCATGATGCAATAACAAAGTAACAGCTCGAGCTGGGTGTCTCTGGGGAGAGACCCTGAACAAAGGAAACCCTGGAATTTTGTGCCTTCACCATCTAAGTGCACAAAAGTCTCGGGTTTGTTGGCTCCTGCTGTGTCTCTCAGTGTCCACCACCTGTCCAGGTCAGAGGTACCCGTGCCCTTTGTTATGCAAAGGGTCAGTGCCACATCATGGCCTCTTGCACCTTGGAGCTCAACCTGCATCTCCACACCGAGCTACCTGCACTGAATGTATTCCTCAACTCCACTTTAATGGGAGTATGCAGGCTGTTAGAGTTCAGGAGGCATTACAAAACACTTGGTTTTCACTTCTGTTGTTCTCTCCAAATTTCTTTCCATTCATTTGAAAATGTATTTTTGCTTATTGAGTTCTATTCTTAATTATATACACTTTCATTAATGTTTGTAGTCTGGCTTGAATCTATGTCCTCTTATTCTGTCTGTCACTAGTGGTCTGGGAGAAGAGGTCAACCCCCACCTTGCTACAATTTCCTTTCAGGTAGTTTAGAGTGCAATTAGGTCTTCCCTGAGCTTCCTCTTCTCCAGACTAAACAACTCCAGCTCCTTCAGCTGCTCCTCTTTTGACTTACTTTCTAGACTCTTCTCTAGATCCTTCTCTGAATGTGCTCGAGCACCCTTCAACCTCTTGAAGAGAGGGGTACAGAACTGGACACAGTACTTGAGGTGTGACTTCAGAAGTGCAAGTACAAAGGCAGAATCACTGGTCTAGTCCTGCTGGCCACACTATTATTGCTACAGACCAGGATGTCATTGGCCTTCTTGGCTACCTGGGCACACTGCTGGCTCAAGAAGAGGAAGAGAAGGATGCACAGATGCCAGAGAGTGCCACTTTGTGCTAATTGCCATAGTCTTCTTAATATCCAGCTCTTCTCTGGATATTGAAACTTTGATCCTAAAATTCTTACACACAAACTTATTTTAAAGAATTTCAATAGACCTCCCACATGCTGAGGGTTTCTCAGATGTCAAACATCTGTAAAACTGAGACTCAACAGACACTCCTCAGCTTCTTTTTCTTTTCTACTTTCCCACTCTTCCTTTGACCATTTCAAGAAGGTAACAAGCTGTGAGGCAGATTTGTTATCGTAAAACACATGAACACAGGGACCATGTTTGTGAATGGTGTCTGCAGTTTAAATGTGATAGGTGGAATATAATCTTCCTCTCCTGTATCTTTGGCTTACTGAAACCTGCAGTGGGATTCAGTGTGCCTTCCCAAGCACCAGTGAAGAGTTCAATTTTCTGAAGCTTTTGCCAGAATAAGTAGAAATGAGCCAGCATCTTGCAGCATAAAGGCTTTCAAAATATTTCAATGCCTTACACATCAGTAATTATTTAGTCAGGAAGCATACAGAGGAATTAATCCCTACCTGAGAACCATTTTTTGTTGTGGCAATAAAAACCCTTATATCAGCATGAGTTGTCCATACTTTCATAATAGAGTTCTTTTTTTCCCTTAAGCTTCATGTAATTACATATTCAGAAAAATTCAGTGCAGCAGACTTCGGATTTACCTATCACATGTCTTTCAGACATCATTAGGGGAAAAAAAGGAATTGTGTGAGAAAACCAATTGATTTTATGCTTTGAAACACCCTAAATTAGCAAGTGGATGTCAGAATTTTGTATCATTTTTCTCTGGCATATCTATTCATTGTGTCTATATAAGTGTAAGTGTAAGTATGTGTATGGCAGAGCTTAAAGAGTGTTAAGGGATGCTTCTAATCTGGTAACAACAAATGCTAAAGCTAGCAGAGTTTTTCTATTTTCTTCTATTTATTTCCTCATTTCAAAGAAGGCCTCCTGTCCCCCTTGTTCAAAAATGAACAAGGGAAACACTTGTCAGAAAAACACACACATGCATAGACAAGAAAAAGAAAATAATTTTAAAAGCCCCCAAAACCAAAAAAACACCTGGTCTGAGGCACAGAAATAAAAGAAAACTGACCCAAGATCATTAAATAGAAAACACCAACTCATATATAAGCTGTTAGTTTCTTGGTGCTATTGCACACTCATACATTGAATATAAGACTTTTTCTTCCTGTTATTATATTTAAATCACACCCCATTTTCTACTATTATTGTTAACCACAATCATGAAAAATCCACGGGATTCTTATAAAGTTTCAGAAAACATGGTCCGGGGTGGGGGTGGGGGAAAGAAAGAAAAAATATCATTGACTTTGAAATGATTGATTAATCCAACTTGTCCTAGCAGCTTTTGTCAAATTTATTACAGAAATATCAGTAGCAACACCACAGTTAATGCTGTATTGAGATGAGCACTTAAAGCAGGATTAAAATTCTTCCATTTCATCCTTCAGTGATTAAAATTAGACTCCAAATGATGTAGTAACTCTTCAAAAGATAAGTACATCCCAGGAAAATTACAGATGAACCTTTGAAAATAATGTTCTATTAAACATTTTCCCCAATAGCCTTAATGTGTTGATATCACCTTAATACCACAAATTTAGTGATTTTTTTATAAATATACCCTACTCTTAGAAACTTTCAAATTCCAAATGCTTTTTAGGTAAGCATTTAAACATTGTAATTAGCTTAATTTTTTCTTGTAAAACACAAATAAGACCATGTGCTGAACCCTTGAGCTGTGCCTAGGCCATGTAAATACCTCTGTGCTTTTTTTGCACTGGTGCCTGGTCACCTCCATAGGTCTGACTGCAATTTCAACTATAGTCTTGCTTAAGACTGATTATTAAAAGAAAAAAAATTATGTGTAAACCTGAGAAGTTTTTAGGTGTTCCCAACAGATTTCTACTGGAAAACTCAGAAAATTCATGCAATTTCTTAAGAAAAAAATAATTCATAGGCTGTCATGAATTAAAAATAATTCTAATTGTGCATTTATATTGCCTTCCTCAAGTACCTCTTCCTCTCTTGGATGAGGGATGTTTTGAGGTGGCTGTGTGAGTGCACAGAAGGGCTGTACTAGACCAGTGAGAGCTGCAGGTAGCCATAAAAAAACAGAGCAATCGCAATTCACCTCAGCCAACAGGTCATGTATTTCCCATGAACCAGACATCACAGCATCTTGAAAATCAGTGCTGACCAATATAAAAAGGGAAGAAAGAAAAGAAAAGAAGAAAAGAAAAGAAGAAAAGAAAAGAAAAGAAAAGAAAAGAAAAGAAAAGAAAAGGCAGTATTTCATAATAATATTTAAATAATTTAACTAGATGCAGAGTTTTTCTGTTTCAGATGATGGTATCTATTGTATTGTGTTCAAGTAAAGAAAGAAGGAATACTGGATAGAAGCCACGTTTTTACATTAAAAACATTCACATAAATTAGAAGCATTGAATAGATCATTGTGAATAACTTAAGCAAATTTACTGTGCTGGTAAAATAGCTACAAATAACTCAAGATATTTTTTAAAATCTTTCTGTGTCCCATAGCAGAAGAGCTTTTTCCTTCAGCACAACCTTATTAATTTTATCAATTTACTTGAAGAACATTTTAATGTGATTATAATTTCCATCCACAGATACCCACATAATTCAAATGACACAAATGTGGTATTGAATTTGTACTGCCCTTTATGTTGAAGCCCTATGGTGTTTGCCAAAAATATTAGAAAACTGTACCAAAGTAATACAGTCCTGCAAAATTGATAGGATCTTATCTAGTTGAGTTACCAGTGGTTCCTTGAATATAAATCCTAAATGGAGTTACACTGTGCAAATTGCCGTTTTAATCTCATTTTCTTTTAACAACTTACCATGCCTATATTATTTGTTGAAACTTCAACAAGTTTCTCCCTGGTGTTGTGTATGATTGCATAATAAAGTGTTCATGGTAGCATACAAATTTTTATCATACAATGCAATAATTTTTACAGTGTGTGTTGCCTTTCATGCAAACATTAGAGCCAGCAAAAACTCTGTGACTTTCATATTGTTCTTCTGTCTTAAAATAAATTTTATTCAGTTTAGACACTCTAATTGTGTGTCAGGGGGAATGTTACCAGTGGGATGCACAAAAGCCCAACCTAAATATTTGCAAGACCACAGCATGGAGCATTTTAAAGAGAAAAATGGTGGAAAAGATAGCTGGAAAAAGCCACTGCAGGTTGTGGTTCTTAGGTTCTGAATCTATAAGAACTCCAGTTATTTAAAAGTCAATACTGGTTTGCTGCGTCTGCTGGGCAAGCCTATCAACAGGATTGCAAAAGTTAACTGGTAGACACGTGATTGTTGTCAGATCCAGCTTTTTGTTTTGCATGATGAGTCACAAATTAAGCTTTGCACTTCTCACCGTGCTCTCATACAGAGCTTTCCCTAGAAAATAGTTCTGCTTCAAGACCTTCTGAAGGAAAATTACATAATCTGATAGATAATACATTTTATTCCCTTTATTTAACTTGTAATTGATTTGTGACCTGCAGAAGTACTTAGATCATCTCTTTCTCTGAAATAAAGTTCTCTGAGTAAACCTTAATTGGAAATCTTGCCATGTCATTCTTTCCAAGGGTTTTTAAATTTTTCACCTTGTTCCTAGTCTGCTTAAACTTTGCATTTTTCCAAAGCAACTACAAAGCCTAGTTTGAAGGAAATGAACATCAAGACATATAAGGGTGCACTTGATTCAAACTGTACTCTAAAGGACCTTGAAGTGTATTTCCTGGAGCTGTTCCCCAACAGACATGCCAGACAGTTCTCTGATGAGTCATTCATGAAACTTTACAGTATCACAGTCTTCCTCCCAACCTTTTCAAATGCCATGGATTTTGAGTACAGCAAAAAACCTCCAGTCTGAAAAAACTAATATGAATTGGACTTACATAACTACTAAAGCACTTAGCCCCCACAAAATAAATTAAAACAAAAAAAAAAGTTTTTGGTTTCTTTTAGTCTTCTCAGACATTCCTGATGCCAAAAATCAAATGCCATTGCTCGAAATCATATAATGCTCCATATAGATGGCAGGCTTCCTTGGCTTCTGTTTGTTTTGTTGTTTTTTTTTCCATTTAGAGAGAAATAACTGTGAAGGCTGCTCTGCTTTCTAAAAACAGGTAACTGCAAAACAAATTAATTTTACATTTGAATTTTATAGCCTCTTCACTGAAGTATTTTCTCTCAAAATATGTGAATTCAAAAGTAACACACTAGTTTTTCAAAGCTACCAAATATGCAATACATATTATCTAAATGCCTCTACTTTATTTCATAGCTTCATGTTTCTTCTTTGAAATGTTTTACATGGAGTACATGACAGAATTGTCACCTTATTTTGCAGTTTATGACATAAACAAGGTCACTGCATAATTCAGAGCATACAAACCTTTTTGGATGGGGAAAAAATTGAGTCTTAGTGCCACACTGTAGAGTTAATTGGAGCACTGGGAAAAGATATTTCAGGTAAGTAGCTACAGTAGATATTTGTTTGCCACCATGTATAGATATTTTCCTCTGAATCCATCAGTTTGTGTGTATTTTCTCTAAGAGAGTAATTTAAATTATGCATAAAGCTTCTGTAACATATTTTATACTACCTGCAATCTTCAGCAAGATGGTCTTGCTGTGAAATGAATTTCACTGCAAAAGGCTGTTTACAAGGCGCTGTTTTTGGACCTGTTCTTTTCAGCCCTGATCACTTGAATCCTTGTTTTCAATATTCTGAACGGGGTAACTGCTATTGCATGCTAAGGGGAAATCCTGTGCACTTTTTCTAAGTAGATGCACAGAAGCTACAACTAGATCAATTGAGTCCAGAGCAATTTTTCCTCATTTATTATTTTCAGTAGTAATAGAGTTCCACTTAAGGCAGAACTATTGATTATTGGTCAGGTCTTTGAAAAATGAGGAAGAAATAATTCAAGCTAAGAAGACAAGTGACAGAACACTTACCAGGGATAATTTCTCCATGGATAATAGTAGCCCTCTATGATGGAGTGACTGAAACAGTTGGCAAGGGCAGATTGACATATGTCGTCTACCTAGACTTCTACAAGGCCTTTGACACAGTCCACATGACATCCTTATCTCTAAATTGGGGAGAAATTGATTTGAAGGATGGACTGTTTGTTGGATAAGGAATTGGCTGGCTGGATGCAGCCAGGCAGCTGTGGTCAATGACTCTATATCCAGGTGGAGACTGGTGTCCCTCAGGGCTCTGTCTTGGAACCAGTGTTCTTTAATACCTTTATCAACGACATAAAGAATGAGATTGAATGCACATGTTTGCAGATGACACAAAGCTAAGAGGTTGACAAAACAGAAGAAATGGATGCCGTCCAGAGGGATCTGGACAAGCTCCAGAAATGGGCCCAAGTGAACCTAATGAGGTTCAACAAGGCCAGGTGCCAGGTGCTGCAACCTGAGTTGGGGAAATCCCAGTCATGAGTACAGACTGGGAGAAGAATTCACTGGGAGCAGCCCTATGGAGAAGAACTTGAGAGTTCTGGCGGACAAAAAGCTGGACATGAGCCAAGAGTGTGCATTTGCAGCCCAGAAAGCTGTTCATATCCCTGGCAGGAGGTGATTCTGCCCCTTCATTTCACTCTGGTGAAATCCCAGCTGGAGTACTGCGTCCAGCTCTTGGGTCCTCAGCATAGAAAGGACATGCACTTTTTGGAACAAGTCCAGAGGAGAACCACAAAGGTGATTAGAGGGCTCTCCCGTGAAGACAGGCTGAGAGAGTGGCGTTGTTCAGCCTGGAGAAGAGAAGGAAGGCTCCAGGGAGACCTGCCAGCACTGAAAGGGGACTTACAAGAGAGCTGGAGAAAGACTTTTTAAAAGGGCATGTAGGGACAGAACAAGTCGGAATGGCTTTAAACTGAAAGACAAGATTTAAATTGGATGTTGGGAGAAAACTACTTACTCAGAGAGTGGTGAGGCACTGGAACAGGCTGCCCGGAGAAGCTGTTCATGCCCCATCCCTGCAAGTGTTCAAAGCTGGTTTGGCTGGTCTAATGGACAATGTCACTGCCCATAGTAGGTGGGGGGTTGGAATTAAATGGTGTTTGAAGGCCCCTTCAGAGACAAACCATTTTATTATTCATTATATGACTCTTGTGACTAGGATTACGATTTACATTAGTGAAATCATCAGGTGTCTGATGCTTATTGTGATGCATATTTAAAATCAGAAATGCTATCTTATGGGGGCACATAGTCAAGCTTTATAGTTCCTTTAGTGTGACATTAGCCTTTGCTTACTTGCTTGCCAGTCTCCAGATGTAAATAACTTCCTGAAGAATGAAAAAAAACAGTGCAAGTTTTGTGTTCTCAGTAAAAGAGAAGATGAAAATAAGGATAAGGTAATAGGAAGGATTGATTGCTCAAAAGATTATTTTTACAAAGCACTACCGTACCTCTTTGTCAAAAATGCATATTTATGCAGGGTTAAAAATATTTTTATATAAGAAGGTATGAAACAATCTCTACAAATACAAGTACATGTGATGCATGAAGCATTTCTGATGCTAATTGTTTCAATCAGATTTTTCAATTATAATGTTGGTATAGTATTATGAGGTAAAATCTGGAACAAAAAGAATGACTGCAAAAGTGAATGGCAAATTACATTAAAAAGTACTTCCAGCTGGCAATGTTTTGCCTTAAGTGTCTCCTTGAAAATACAATGCAAATTAAAGGCCAGCTTGTGTAACAGAACTTGGTACTAGTTCATTGATATTTTTTTTAATACAAAAATTCCTGTGTATGAAAGCTCTTATGCAAACATTTCTTTCTAGGCAAACCTAATCACACATCTTCACAGCCATACAAATCAGAGAGGAAAACAAAACATTGTCATAAAAGTATGAAGATTTCATGTACATTCCCTTTTCTACACACCTACAGGAAAAACCCAAATCATTTTATATAGGAAAGTCCTTTTTATATGAGTGTACAGATTAGAACAGTTTCTTAACATCTTTCCAGATGTTCTTCCCCTCTTCACACAAATGACATCTTTAAACATTAAGACTGGACTATCAAGCAGTGAAGGTTTAGCATGATTGCTTGAATCATGGTACATGAAACCCACAGAGGAGCTGCAAACATATTCTGCATAAGTAATATTTATTGTGCGCCTTTGAACTTCTCATCTGCATTATAATCGCTGATGCATCTTCCCCTCTTTCTCGATTGTTTTAACAATACCAGCCTCTCTGCAGGTGTTCAGAAGCATCCGATTCCCCAACTATTTGGCTTTTTGTATTCCAAATGTTGGGTTTTTTTTCCCCCACCAGTTCACATTATTGTGAGATCTAGGACAGGCATCACTGAGTCCTAAGCCAGAAAAAAACCAGAGGATCTCTGAATCCTGCTGAGTCAGAAAAGGTTCCTTTATCCCACAGGAAGGGAGCAACTGACAGCTTCATAATAGGATTCACTACAGGAGGTAAACACAAAGCAGAGGAGTTACTTCATGCTAGGTATACTAGTCTGCTAATTTTGATTATACTATGTTATTGGCACACAAAAAAAGAAACTCAAAGGTGAAACAAATATTTTCAAGATTATTGGAAAATATACCTGTAGAAGTAACTATTTGATTACTAAAACTATATTCACTAAAGGAAAATTCAACATTAGTCCCTTGCTGTGACACAATACAAAATTAAATCATGAAACATCAGGCACCTCATGGTGGGGGCAGAGAAAAAAAGTCACATTTTATGTTTGATGGGAAGCAAAGTGAATGACAGAGTTACTTGTGGTCCCATAACAAGGATGTCACTGGTGTCATTCAGTAGAGTCCAACTACTACAAGCTTGCATTGCAGCCTTTAGCAAATTCTGCCCTTCATCAACTCTCCATACTGAAAATCCTTCTCCCATAGCTTTCTTTCATTTTGTTCCATGTAATTTCCAAGTTATTTAGGGCTGAGATGGGGCTTCTACAGGCTTGTACGTACAGCGCTGACCACTGCCAGATTCTGGGCTGTAGCAGACACCATAGTAATACTACAATTATGACATTCGTTTAATCCATACACAGTCTTACAAAATAACTTAAAATTCTTGTAGCTTTAATATATATTTCTTTTTTGCCATGAAAAATATGGGAAGACACTTTTAACTGATAACAACCTCTTGAGGCTTAAAAAAAGAACTAAGACCTCAAAAGGCTCAATTAAATGCTGTTTTATGATAAGAACACAAGTAGAGAATTATGAGGAATGAAGCACTACTTTTACATCTCCCTCTGCGAAACTTTAGAATTTTTTTTATTATTATTATTATTTAGGGAATATATATAAGAACTATTACTACATTAGGAAGGGAATGCCTATAAAATGATATTTCCATCAAAAGAAAGCCTAGCTAAAAAGAATGGTACTGAAGTAAATGTTGTGCAACATGAACATTTTTAAAAAGTAAATAGTTTTCTCAGTCTTTCATTTTCAGTAATGTAGAAAATCAGTCTACAGGCTTCAGCACTCAATAGGATTGGGAAATTTTACCAAGAACTGGATTGCAACTGGAAAAAAAATGTTGATCAAGGGCCATCTTATTGCTCTGTTCTTACCCACAAGGATGATCTATTTCTGCAGGTCAAGCTGTACATAAATTGTGCTCCCTCAGAAAACAGACACATGGTCTTGCATTGTGCCACATCAATACAAGAGTAGTTATCATAAAAAATAATGCAAACTTATTAATATTTCAATTTCTCCCTAGATTTGCCTTAAAAGTCCACATCAGTTCTTGGCTTTTCCTGTGATTAATATGATGATTTTTCTGTTACTTCTCCATTATCAAGAGCATCAGTATTGTAAAAAAATTCTGCTTATCACAGTATGCATTTCAAAAATGTCTGATCTCTCTGTGCTCTGAGTGTAGAACAGTCCTGTATCCTGCAGTAGTAATACTGTATTTACTTTCACTAGGTATGACTGTGATACACCTTCATGGAAGTTCCAAACAGGCTGCTCACTTCCAATTTTAATTTGAACTACACATTTCTTTAAATAGATAGTCGTTTAGCTTATGTACTCAACAAGTTGCTGAGTTTTGTTGTTTTGCTTTGTTTTGTTGTTGTTATTTGTTTGTTTTATTTGATTTTGGTTTGGTTTGTGGGTTTTTGGGGTATATTTTTGGTTTTTATGGGTGGTGAGTATTTTTTTGTGTGGTTTTCTTTTCCTCTTCCCTTAGAAAAAGAGCAGGTCTGGAATAGGTTAGCTGTAAAGTCTGCAAAGCTTATTGACATAAATAATACTATTAATTTACCTAAACTGTCATATGTCATATAACCCCAGACTTGTTAACTTTTTCTTGGCTTTCCTTGTACC
>VWZF01000445.1:3545167-3563103 GCA_013396755.1 Sclerurus mexicanus | reverse complement strand
TTTTTTTTAATTTAACATGCTGCTCTCATATTTTGGACTTTCAACCCTGTGGCTATGACCATCTCTTTGTGTACATGTTCATGCCACTGCTACCTGTAATTGCGGATTGACTAACACAAGATATATAACAAAGTGTAAGAGCAATGTTTAAACACCTCTTTACACCTCTTCTAATTTTGGTTCTATTTGTCTATCCACATTTAGTAAAGCTGTTGGTTTATAAAGCATTTAGGTTATAAGCTTTACCACTTGCAGTTGTTTGCAAGTATAATCAAAAGCACTGATAAAATAAGCATAATTTACCATTTGTAACCTTCTAGGAAATTAGTCTTAATTTCCTGAAAAAAGTGAGTCTTTCCTCCTCCTCCTTCCTATATTTCTTCAAGAACTCTATCAGCTTTCAAATAACATCAAAACCTGCTAAATCTTTCTAAAGAGACACTGACTTGAACTGAAATTTGACTGGATATTTTGAGATAAGTTTTGGGGTTTCTCATTATTGCATTTGTAACTGGGTTGCTGATGCAAATTGGCGAACATGAGTCTCATTTGAAAGGCAAAACATTTGTCTGCCCAAAGTTAATTTTATCAGCACGAAAATTAAGGTCAAAAGGAAACTGCCTCCCCTCTTCAAGTCTCAGACTGCCAGAAAACACAATGTTTAAAGTGCATTCTCCAACTGACTAAAAAGCCTTCCATTATAAATCTCATTTTTACCAGAATGCTAACCCTGCAAAATATAAAGTCACACAGATCAGTAACTGTCTGTCCTACAATTCATGATGTACTACAGTTCCCCAGATTCCCAATTCTTCTTGTTACTCAAGGCTAAGAAGAAATTTTACAGTAATTTTTCTGTGTAACTTCTAAGAGGCCCACTAGACTCAATGATAATTTCTCTTTTGATGTAAGAATAATAGGTACTGGGGAAAAATTGGCAGGCTTGGGATTTTAAGATGTAGCTTGATTAGAACTTGCTACCTACTTGTATAGGGTCCTTTCCAAATAAACAGTCTTGTTTGGTTTATTCATGTAATGTATTTTGTTTTCTCTTTCTGATAATTTGTACTTTGTTAGCCAGTTTATTTTGTAATTTACCTGCTGTGTTTATTTTTGCTCATATGCAATTCCTCCCTTTCCCATGTTCCATTCACAAGGCACCAACAATTTTCAAATACCACATACCACACTACTTCTTAACTCAACATTTTCACTATGACTTTCAAAATTAACACCTTGGAGAAGAACAGATTGGTGATTGATGTAAAACATACATTTGCAGTAAGACATACAGCAATACAGTCCATTCAAGGCCCATCTATCACTTCATCAAAACTCCACAAAAAATTCAGAAAGACAAAATTCTTGCCTGTCATCCTCTTACATAAATATTCATCTCCTGGTAATCTGTTTATAGTTACCAAAATTTTCCACACAGGCTAAACATCAATAATTGAATTTTCTACATTATATCCATAAACTAAATAACCAGTCACATTAAAAATCAAAACCGATAAATATTTAGTGATAAAAACAGGGTTTGTTTTTTTTCCACACTAATGTGGAATCATAAGATACATGCCTAGAAATTATCCACATCATCCAGTTAATCTGTATAAGAGCTTATTTTTTAACAGCAGTGTAAGTGGGAAGAAACCTCTCCACACACATTTATATTCTAGTATAAACTTCCAGTGAGCACACTTTAAACCCAGAAGTCCTTATTCTCAAACTTAGACTGCAAATGGAAGGATAACTTGTTATCTTCAAACAAATTATCTCATACACAGATATAAAAAGATGATGCACAGGTTGTAGCAACCAAGAGGTTTCTTCATTGGAAACAGCAGAAGAATGAATGTAACATTCCATAAAGAAAGACCAGCACAACTAAATGCTCTTAGCAGAAAACTGGGAAAACATCTGTTGCAGGTTTAGGGGGCTAATTTTTCCCTTTTCCCCAGAGAAAGAAAAAAAAAAAAAAAAAGGTCTAGGAAATGATGTGCCATTCTGCATGCATTGAGGTATTCAATGGGATGCCCATAAAAGAACTGTTAAAGAACAACTTGTCCTACGCACCTAAATAAAAGATCATAAATAGGCTTGCACGATGAATCACAGCCACCTGTGCAGGCCAATGTATGCAGAATTAAAAGGACTATTATAATATCCCATCTTCAATTTAAGGAAAAAAGGAAGTGACCGGCCTCAGTCTCTTCCTAGGTGCATTAAGTGGTTTTGTTCTTGAAAAATTGGAAAAAAACCAAGACAGTACAAATACTATTAGACAAATATTTTCCTGATTTTTTTTTTTTTAAGATTGTGCAAAAAGGAGCATAATTGTTTCCCTCCATCTATATAAGACTGGATATTTGCAACTTTGACCTCATCTTTTTCATATAGTTTCAGAAAACCTTCGAGCCTGCATGTTGCTGCATAACTTTAATCCAAGACTACTTTGGCCAAGGGAAGGCATGAAGTCTTTGAAGAAACTATACTATTTATATTTATATACACACTTATGTTTATTTATCTATTTCAGGGAGTGAAAATTAGCTTTCATTCATATCTATGTTAGCCTAAGAGAGAATTATACCCTTTCCCATTTGAGAAAAAAGTTCACAGGCATTTTTTTTAAAGTAAAATACTGGTGGATTGTGTGAGTGTCACAAGAACACACCTAAGGAGGGCAAGCAGATCAGAAGTTTGGCAACTCAGAAGTTCAAGCCCCTGTTCATAGCTCAAGTTTACTAGCACTAATTTGGGGCCCAACTTTCCTTTTCTTCTAATAAAGTTCCTCTAATTCAGTCTCTTTAATGCTCCTAAGTCTCCACATGATGGCACCGTAAATACCCCAAACTGCTTTTCTTGACTGAAATGAGGTGGAGAGCTTGGTGCCAGTGCAATGAGTGTTGACAATGTTGTTATACTGCACGTGTGCTCTTCAACATTATATTGGCTAATGGTTAGTTCCTAATATTAAACAATTTTAAATGTTTCTCTCAAGTCAAGAAGGTGAATATGATCTTGTTCAAGGTTTTCGTTCTTTGACCAAGCTATTGTACAAGTAAAAATATTTCCTCTTCCAAGGCAAATAATTCTGTAGTTAATATGAAGGTGTTTTTTTTCAATAGCTGTTATTAGCCACATGATTTTTAATAAAATGCATCAGGGGGAATACTTTACGGGTGAAGTTGTTATTTGGGTTATCCATGAGTGCCGTGTTATCTTTTTTTTTTTTTTTAAGAGAGAAAAGTTGCTAAAACATTTAGTTCCCACTAAACCACTGAAGTCAGCTGTAAGCTGAAAAATAGCTTTGTATCTGTTACCAGCTATAAGAAAGAACTACTTATTCTTCTATCTGACAGTCAGGAAGACTCAATAATGTTTATTTACTCATTATATTGCTTCTGATAGCAAGTTTTGCCTTACCTAAACCATTTTTAGAAGTTCCAAGAATCAGACCTTATCTGAAAAAGACTTTTTTCATGCAAAGTCAGAGAATTTAGATTTTGGGAAAAATAGTGGCAAGATTTTCGAAATAAAGCATGGAAGATTCATGTATTTACACTGACCTCCAGACAGCTTCAGAGAACTTTCATCAAAATGATGGAAGAGGGTAATTTTCAATGAATTTACTCAGTCACTTTCACTTCATTCTTCCAAATAGAGTCCACTTTTCACACTCATCTTACAGAAGTAAAAGGTGATTAGGTAAAACAATTTTTAAGATAGCACCAGAAAAATATCAATACCTAAAGAATTTCTGTTATGCTAATCCAACAATGCCTGGCTGAATCATCAATGTTAAGCATACAATTCATTTTATGAAATTAGAAAATGGTTTGAAAGAAGTCCAACAGTTTGTTTTAATCCAGTGGCAGAGCATTGGGTCTTCTGATGCTCTCTCATCCTAGAATCCAGAATGAACATTTGGTTTACTCTTTTCCTTCTGGTTTTGTTTGGTTTGGATTTTTTGTGGTACCTTCACTGGGCTTTGTGAAATTCCCTGTTGGCAAGATCAGTTTTATTTAGTAACAGTAGATGTTTCAAGAAGGAAGTGACTTTTGAAGAAGTTGGATAAAATGTTGTTCATAAAGTCCTTTAAGCTTACCCACTACTCTGGCCCCCTCTCCCAAGGCTGAGAGCATAACTCTCCTATCTCGAACAACTCTCAAATCTTATGCTATTTCTTTTTTTATTTCATTGAAATATGCATGTACGGGACAAACACTTTCCAGAACAAAGCCCATTATAATTTTTATCTTCACTGAGGACCATGTCAGCAATAAGAGAAAGGTTCTGTAAACATATGGGTGTTTTCATCAGAGGAGCTGTTGGAGACTACTCAGGTCATCATGAGTATAGTACCATGACCTCACTTATGACATAATTGAGGGTCTGTTAACACAGCCTATAAACATGATCCCCTAGAATTTCCACGTTAAAATATTTATACAGATGTGTAACAACCACAACAAATCCAAGAGATGACATTGTCTTACAGTTTCATAGAGCTACAACGAGGTCCCTGGTCCCAACCGCAAAGAGCAGTAGCTTTGTCTCTTTGCTAACACACTGTACATTTTTCCTACTGAGAGCCATGTGTAAAGCAGGAAGGACTTTCATAAGAAGGTTGTGGAGGTTTGGGTTGGCTCCCTGCCAAATCCCAACGTCAGCCACACGGTTTGCCCCCCCCAAGAGAAAAGGGAAAAAAAACCAAAAGAGAATTGTAGTAAAAGTATATATATATATTCACATATATTACAAATATATACAATCAAACACTATGAATCTACAGAATAAGAACCCCAAACAACCCCAAAAAGGGAAAAGGGGGAAGGGAAAGGGAAATGGGACAAAAATGGGTAAAAACAAAACAAAAACAGATACACGCACACTCGTAAACTCAGGGAAAAAGCTCAATAAGTAACTAAGACAATAAAATCTCACCAAAAGTAACTTCCCTTAAGAGAAGCAGTAGAGATCTCCACCTCCGGACGAGTGAGGCACCAGTTTCTCTGATAGGCCTCAGCTCACACAGATAAGAGCTAAGCCAGCACAGAGACCTGATGTCCTCCCCAGCACACGAAAGGAAGAGAGAGAGAGGGAGGCAACTCCCCAATCTTATATACCCCTGATTACGTGAAGGAATGGTGTGGAATACTTCCTTAGTTATAACCTGGTTACTAGGGAAGGCCCAGACCAAAACCAAGAAAACTAAACCACCACAAAGGTATTTAATTCTTTTCGTTGCCTCTAGTGTATCTGAAGGGCAGTAATCTCTTTAAATGCCTTCAATGACTTGGAATATAAGAGTAAAAGCCAAAATGGAAATAAGATCTTTATTAGCTTGTTTAATATATTTACATTAACATCAATTTGAAGGCATGTAAAGTGTAGTTCTCTAACTCGATATACAGGGAATTATCTCAATATATCAGTACAGAAAGCATTGTGGCAAAAAGTTGCTGTCAGTAAAAACCAGTACAGGTTATTATAAGCTCAGAGGCAATTTGGAACATGAGTTTAAAATAGACTTTCAAATACAGTTGGTCTTGAGTGACTTATTTTATTTTTGCTAATGGAACAAGGTTAAAATGACATGTTGATAAGGAGTCTCAACTCTTTATCTATCTCCTTTCATTTTAAGCCTCCATTCTAGTATTTCACTTTGCTGACATTTAGGCTCTGTCTAGACTGGCAAGAGCAGACTCTATCTGCTGGTATTCATCAGCTGCACATTCGTTGCCTGTGCCTAGAATGAGAGGGCTGGTGCCACAGGGATTAGAGAGTGTGGCTCTGGAAATACAGATTTGTACTAGTTATGCCAGATATTCTCTAGGGACATCATATCCTCCTCCTCCTCCTCCTCCTCTTCCTGCTCCTTCTCCTCACTGAACCTGAAATATACTCCCTTAGGTTGAAACTTCACACAATCCTCCTTGCTAGAGGGTATATAAGAAACCATTAGACATTAAAAATAGAAAGGGTTAAAGCAGTATTACTTTTATGTAAAATGCAAGCCTTTAATTTTATATATAGTGCCAGTATAACACTGATTTTGTAATTAAATTAGTATATTTCCAAAACATTTTTATTAATATTTTTGAATGGTTTTTATGCATAGAATTCCTCATTTATTAACAATTACTGTGGAAATATTTTCCTTGATAAGGGTAAAAAAGCATATTTAAGTTGAAAAAAGCTTAATTCACACACATCTCTGTCCTTTCCCTCAAAAAGCTGAAGGAGAGACAGAGGACAAAGGTGTCTTTATATTCCACATTTTTCCTTTCATATTTTGGGTCCCTTGGTATCCCTGCATGGACAAAACAGTTTCTTAAGTCATCCTTAGGGAAGCTCCTGAGTGTGGGAATGTAGAAATACTGGCAAAAGGTAGTGGGAATCAAGTGCTCTACTTTGCAGAGGCTGGGGTTATGCAAGGAAACTCAATTCTAACACAGGACATGAAGAAGCTGAGTGATGGCATGTGGAAATCTTCGCCTTTATCCCTGCAGGGACTGTGCTGATTTTGACAGGCCACGCCACGGAGCAGTTTGTCAAGTCAGTCTGTCAAGGGGTCTCCTAGGATGCTGTTCTAAACTTACATAAATGAGAACAATTGTGACCTAGAAATAGCAAAACTGACTGCTGTCATCCCAGCGAACACTACTGTGAGCTTGCAATATCCTATTGACATATTAGCTGCTAGAATATACATTTCAATAATGTATTCCTTGAAGTAATATCTGCTGTCTCACATTTCGGTCCTCTGTTGAAAATGTATTCATCATGGCTTCCCTAGAAGTTGATTCATGTCTGAAAAAGTCAGGGCATTAAACACAATGCAACTTTCATGACTGGAAGCCCCATCTTCTTTTTTTACAATTTCATGAAATTAGTCAGTTATTAGTTTATTAGTGCTTGTCAAAGGATGGTTCTGCTCTTTCCTTATCTGTTCCACAGAAAATGTTTTCCTTTCTGTGAATAAAGGGAAGAACAGACACATTGGGTTTGTGATGTTATTGCTATGGCTCGTGGGAGTTGCAGTTCAGAAAACAGCCACAGAGCTGTGAATGGCTGTTTCCCAGATGAACAAACACCTCTTGATTTACAATGAGTTATGGGAGATACACTGGATTCCAATCCTAGAATAAAACTGAAATAGTTGTGTAAGATAACATGAAGATCAGCATAAATACATACATTAGTTTACTTATGTATATATAAATATTATTTTCCCCAATCAGCAAAATTTGTATTTGATTCTCTGAAACTCTGAGGATTTATTTTGATGATTTGTGTTTCTTTCTTCTGCTCACATTTTCCTTTAAAAAAAAATATGTTTATCTCTGAATCTACCTTGTCAAATATCACTATAACATTAATAAAATAAAATATCAGCTCTACTTTAGACACTTCATATTTTAAGACTTTTTATTCAATCAATCACTTCTAAATATCATAGAATCATAGAAACATAGAATACTTTGTGTTGGAAAGGAACTTTAAATGTCACCTAGTCCAACCCCTCTGCAATGAGCAGGGATATCCTCAAATAGGATTGCTCAGAGCCCAGTCCAGCCTGACCTTGGAGCATCTACCATCTCTTTGGCCAACTTGTGCAAGTGTTTTACCAGCCTCATAGTAAAAAAAACCCAACTTCTTTATATCTTGTTTAAATCTATCCTCTTTTAGTTTAAAACTATTATCCCTTTAGCATTATCTCTGCTAAAAAGTTTTTTCCCTTATAAGCCTTCTTTAAGCACTAAAAGCTGCAATGAGGTTTTTCTGGAGCCTTCAGGCCAAACAACTCCTACTCTCTCAGCCTGTCTTCACAGGACAGGTGCTTCATCGCTCTAATGATCATGGTGACCCTCCTCTGGACACAGTCCAACATGTCGATGTCTTTCTTGTGCTGCAGGCCTCAGAGATAGATGCAGTTCTCCAGGTCAGGTCTCACCAGAGTGGAGTAGAGGGGCAAAAACCCCTCCCTTGACACCTGCCCATGCTGCTTTGGATGCAGCCCAGGGCACAACTGGCTTTCTGGGCTGTGAGTGCACAAGGCCAGCTCATGTCCAGCCTCTCATCCAACAGCACACCCATGTCCCTCTCAGCAGGACTGCTCTTGATCTGTTCATCCAGTACCTAGGGTTGTCCCGACCCACTTTCAGGATCTTGCACTTGGCCTTGTTGAACTGCATGAACCCACTTCTTGAGCTTGTCCAGGTCCCTCTGGATGGCATTCCATCCATCAGACATGTCAACCACACCACTCAATTGGTGTTGATTGCAGACTTGCTGAGACTGCAATCGATCCCACTATGTCATTAATGAAGATATTAAACACTACTGATCCCAGTATGATCCCCTGGGGCCCATAATGGTTTAATGATTTAATTATGATGCTTATGAGATGTCAGTGGCTTCAGTGTAAAAAACCACAACATGTAATATCACTTCTTGTTTGTAAAAAACAAACAGCACTTATAATTGAGTTTAAATTCATTTAACGTCAATCAATATATTTACAGCTTTTAGGAAAATTTACTATATTTTAATTTTTTTCTCCCCTGAAATAACAATTTTAATCTTGACAGGAAAAGAGATATCCCCAACTATAGCAGTAATAGCAGTTGCACTGATGTCAACAGTCACTTTTCATTATTAGCTGGATATATAATTTCACTTATTTAAATTCATATGTTCTTGACCTAGTTTGCTTTTATTTTTAATCTAAATAGCTCAAATATCTATGAAAAGGCTGAAATGTTTCTGTAGAGATTGGCAACTTAGAGCATATGATGATATGAATGCTGTATACATGCATTTACTTGTATGTCACCACACTGTTTCAATATAAAAAGCTGAATCAAACAAGGAAGGTAAGAAATACCGTCAGTGTCAAAGGTGACACTGCCCACACTGTTTCATGAGGGACATGAAATGAATAAACCTCAGCCTGATACCTGCTCAGGAGGTAAATTGTGCTCAGATGGAAACACTGTGCCCACAGAGGTGCTGGTCTGAAAAGCAAGGAGAGAGGGGTGCACCAGGGCTGAGTTGCAAACAGTCCATTGAAAGGCAAAATCAATCTGTCCAAGGAAGACATGGGGCAATTTGGGCTAAAAGGAAGTTTCAGAAACATGCAAGAAAGTATTTCAGTTTAGCTAAGACCTGTAAGTATTCCATACTTTTTGGTTATAATCTCTTTGTTCTGTAGGTTATATAACTTGGGATACTCTGTATGGGAAAATCTCTGCTGTTGATTCTCTGCTGAAAAAGCTGTTTCATCACACATTTATTTTTTGAAGGCTCATGGGCCAAAATGGATTTGGCCTCAGGCTAACGGATTTTAAAACCAGCAAGATTTCAGCCTAATGATGCATTAAAAAGCAGCTAGGTGGTATGGCTTCTACTCAGAATGAGGAGCAGAAAACAAGATTTGTCATTAGAAGGTGTACTCAAGAGTAATTAAAATGAATTTGAAGTACAGTCCTCTCTGGTACTATAACATCTGTTTTGTATTACCACATATTTGGAGTAACAGTTGGTCTTTGCTCTTTATGGCTTCATAATGAAGTGAACCTTAAGAACTAATTCCTAAACATCACTAGTTTGGATTTCTAAGCATGCTCAATTATAATCTTTCTCATGCCCAGAGAGGATTACTATCTTCTTATTATGTATAAAATATAAGTATGAAGGGGACTACCAGTATTTGCCAAGAAAGAGTGTTTTAAAAGAAAGTCATATATATAATTTTTACTTCGTGCTACAGATGCAGCTGTAAAGCATCAATAAACACTTAAATCTTAACCTCCTTGTCTTTTGCTAATATGAGATGGGAATAAGCTGTCACTTGATCACATAAGTTGGAGCAGTGTGTGTTCTGTTAAAACTTCATATTATTAAATAATGCAAGTTATAGGGTCTAAATTGATACATATTTTAAAGCCAGTTCTATGTAGCATTTGATTTGTATCTTTTGTCCACTTAGGAAGGGAACAGTGGGTTTTATTAAAATATGAAAACCTGCTGAATGCATGGTTCTTTGTAGAAAGCTTTATGTTTTCAGAATATCATGGGCATACATCCATACAAATAAAGCACAATGTTTCACAAAACTTTTTTGAATACTAATGAAATGCAAAGGTGATCTCTTGAAATACGGGTGACAGTATGATGCTTCTACCTAAAGAGTCATAGTTCAGTTTTTAAAACACAAAATGTTTAAAGAAAATTAAAGGAAGAAGAAAATGAGATCATAATTTCAAATTCATTTAGTTAGAACTTTATTTTATATTCACTGAACTTCACAGCAAACTCCCACTGGCATCAGTTTTGTTGGATTAGATGTTAAGTGACAACTCTACACTCTGCAGTTAGACTGCCGAAGGTAATGTGGTTTCCTACACTACTTTGAATCTTTATTTCAATATTTCTGACCACTTATTTATACTCCTTGACTAACGATAATGGTTTCCGAATGTTTAAATCTCTGAGGTCACAGGTGCTTAATTTTAAATATTATTACTCTGCATCAGTTACAGCCCATCTGATCCTCTTTTTGGTTACATTCAGATGAAGGTTCTGGAGCACAAGTCTCATGAGGAGCAGCTGAGGAAGCTGGAAGTGTTTATCCTGGAGAACAGGAGACTCATGAGAGACTTTATCACTCTTTACAACTACCTGAAAGAAGGTTGTAGCAAGGTGGTCTTTTCTCCCAGGTAACAAGAGGCAGAATGAGAGGAAATGGCCTCAAGTTGTACCAGGGAAGGTTCAGATTGGATATTAAGAAAAAATTCTTTGAAAAGGTTCTTGAGCATTTTAACAGGCTGCCCAGGTAATAGGCTGAGTCACCACCCCTTGAGGTATTTAAAATATGTGTAGATGTGGCACTCAAGGACTTGGTTTAGTGGTGGACTCAGCAGTGTTAGGTTAATGGTTGGATTCAATGGTCTTAGGGTTTTTTCCCAACCTAAACAATTCTGTAATTCTGTGTCATCATCATACATTTTAAGGTGCTTCAGACAAACGTTTACTTCTTGCATTGCTTTGGTTTTTGTGTTGTTTTTTGGGTTTTTTTTTTAATTCTGATTTGAAATGTGTGTTGGGATGTAATTTCCCATTGATAAATTTAACTAAAGCTTTCTTGGTTTTTATTTTCTTCCTTTGAAATGAAAAAATTATATCAGAGTGGAAAAGGTTTTTACCCTTACAGACTGACTTGCTATAGTCTTGAAAAAAATGAAAAAGACAAAAAAAGGGAACTACAGAGCAGCCTGTATCACCTTGGTGCCCTGCAAGAGCACAAGGCAGATCCTCCTGGAAACTATGCTAAGGCACACGCAAAACAGAGAGGTGATTTGAGACTGCCAGCATGGCTTCACTGAGGGCAAATCATGCCTGACAAAACTGATGGTCTTCTATGATGGGGTTACAGTTTTGGCAGAGAAGACCAACTGACATCATCTACCTGGACTAGTGCAAAGCATTTGGTACTGTGCCCTGTGACATTCTTGTCTCTAAACTGCAGAGACATGGATTTGATGGTTGGACCTCTCAGTGGATAAGGAATTCTCTGGATACTCAAAGTGTAGCAGTAACAACTTGATGTGATGCTCAGGTGGAGAATACCAAAGAGTAACGTGCCTCAGGGATCTGTATTGAAATCAGCATCTTTGTCAGGGACATGGACAGTGGGATTGAGTCCACACTCTGCAACTCTGCAGATGACACCAAGCTGAATAGTGTGGTTAATACTGTAGAGGGAAAGGATGCCATTCAGAGGGACCTTGAAAGCCTAGAAACATGGACCCTGATTGGGATCATTGGGATACTGATCATTGTCATAAAAGTTCAAAAGTCTTAAAAGTCTTCAAAGACAAGAAGTCTCAGATAGTTAAATCTCGAGATATTTTGTACTAGCTTTCTTAATTCCCATAATTAGCAGCAAAGACTCTAATACAAAATGCTTCCTTCCCTCACCAGCTCAGAAAGTACTTTTATGACAAAAGGATAAACTAAACTCTTTCTGCTGTCAAATAATCAGTGCTTCAAAATGATGTCTACATAAGATATCTACAGTACAAGAAAATCAAAATCCCAGCCTTCTGTGATGAAATTTAAAAGACAGCTCTTCAAGAACTACAAAGCTTGCAACCCACACTGGTTTTACATACATGCTTCAATTAGTTGACAAACACATTGATTTAAATTCTGAGAGGTTTTTTGCTTTTTCTGTCTAACACATTCTACAAAAAATGTCCCTGCTAGGGAGAGTCATGTAAGCTGACATATAGATCCATGAGTAAATACTCTGTATTTTAGAAACTCCAATTTATATGTTAAAGTCAGGGAAATGTCTGGATGTGTGTGCTATGAATTTAGAGATTTGCAGAGGAGGGGTGTAGGACTGTATTAACATATTTGTTAGAGGTCAGAGAATTGATACTTGGCTTTCAGGGGAATTTTAAAAATGAGAAAGAGATATGAATAGCAGTTTTCTACTGATGTAGACAGCCAGAAATTATCTAATGAAGTTGCACCTGGTTTTCTGTTCTAAATCAGCAGAAGAAAATTCTCTGAATTCAGGATGCCCATTAGAAGTACTTCCATTTCCTCAGCAAAGAAAGACGTCACTTTCCTGTCTCTGTCTCATCGTCCACTACAATGTGACAAACACAGAGAGCTGACTCAATCACATGTTTTTTACCCACTCTACATTGATTTTTATGAAGACTTCTTTGGCACTCAAAATCTCACTGTTTTCCCTCTGATTTAGTTTGTACTCTTACATCATCGTATTCTTTTATAGTAGCTCACACAGTCTAAGCCTCTTTAGCTACAAAGTTTTTATCCATCATGGTTACCAATAGTTAAAATGTCTTTTCTTAATTAAAATTTATTTCAACCCAGTTTTTCTTGCAACCCAATGTTTTATTTTGAAAGCATTAGATGATGCTAATACAGAGATGAAAATAAACTGTATAAAAAACCCCCACCCTACTGAATGCCATGATGCCCAGGACACTTGCAAGATTACACAGAAACATCAGTTTCTATGTGTTCTGCTAAATTCTGTGGATAAATTTTAAAAGGAGAAACTTCTCTTGTGCATGTCATTTTAGGAAGCAAAAATTATAACACCCACTCTAATCCAACTGTTTACAGGTGCAGAAGTGCTCACCAAGGATACCACATCTTATACATGCTCAGCTAACTACTAGTCCAGAGCTTTTGCAAGTACAATTTTCGCTCACATTATTCTGTGTTGGTAACTGCCTAGTCCAGGACAGTTGCATGAACTGAAGTTAAATGATTTTACTTTCTGATCCAAAACACAGTACTAGCACAATGCCCTTTGAAGTCTCAAACTGAAATCACTGCTGTTTGAAAAGTATATGGCAGGAAAGATATCAAATATGCATACTAAAATTACTCTGCCACCATATTTTATTCACCAGAATATCTTTATACTTAAACAACTTGCAATGCTGGTGTTGAAAAATTGAAACACTTTGAACAACTTTCTCCGAAGAGAAGAACGATTGTTTAGTCTTCCTTATGGTCACTAATGACAGCATGAGTTCTCAGGATGAACTCATTTTAATTACATTTTTTCCTTTTCTGGGGCAAAAAATAATATGTGTTTTGTTGTGTCAGGAATGGTCATAGTGGCGGTGTTCAACTTAGAAAGAAAAGCATTTCTTAAAATTCAAATTAAAATCCATAATCAATCACTGCGTTTGGAGCAAAGAGGCACTGGGGAATATGACAACAGCAAAAACAGGGAGGTTCTAGAAATGTCTTCTGTGAATGAATTCTTCTTTGCTGGTTTGACTGCTCCGTTTTCAACCAAAGCCTTTAAAATAATCAGCTTTTTATTAGAAGAAACATAGTGAGACAGGCTCCCCAGGGCAGTGGTCACAGCACCAAGCCTGACAGAGTTCAGGAAACATTTGGATGATACTCTCAGGTACATGGTGCAAGGCTAAGGGTTAGACTCAATGATCCTTATGAGTCCCTTCCAATTCAGCATATTCTGTGATTCTGAGATCAAATTTGGCTTTTAAATAAATGGATTGTTTTTAAATTTGATATAATTTTCAGAAAAAGAAGAATGTTTATGTTATTTTTTTTAATGTTACAATTACTTTGATTTTGTTTTGAACATAGAAAAAAATGACACATCTAGTTTTGAAAAGGATCATTAAACACTTCCATAAAGCAAAACAACCAATTTCCAAACCTTGTTCTTACATGAAAAGGCACAACAATGAAAGTGGCAGCAAACCTCTTCTTGCTCTAATTGATTCACTTAAAGGTATAGGCAAATAAGAAAATTAATTACACACCACAAGTGGGTGTTAATAACTTCTCAGATTGCTGTACATGCAAAAGTTCCTTTCAGGATAATTTTGCAAAGAAAACTGAGAAGTGTACAGAACTTCAGTGATATTCAGATGGATATTCAATGTATCTATGTCTGATCTGTACTTTAAACTGTAGAATAAATGAGCCGCTTTGGCAATGTAGCAAAAACGACAGCCAAAGAGAAACACGCTTTTAAATACGGTTGATGGGTGTGCATGATGATACATAGGATTTTCCCTTACAGAGCACAATATCTGAATTCAGTACAGTGATAGCTACTATTCTGAGAAAAGCATAAACTGCTGTCCAAACAAAACAGATCATTATTTCTGAAGATATGAAAAATAGCTTATCAACATTTTGTAGCCAAAAAATATTATGGATCCAAAAATCAGCACAGAAAAACACACCAAGAGTATTGCTGCTACCAAAACTTTAGGTTGAATAGTTTTATGCTTAAGACTTTGCAGAATACTGCTATTTATAAAGTTTTGCTAAATTTTAGAAAACACAAAGAAACATTTATCTTCTGCATTATCAGTTGAATTACCTTCTACATCTTCTCCAGGATGAGTATAGATTGATCACACTCTCCAAATCAGACTCTAAGAAAGTGATAGTGGCAATAAACTCCAATATTAAAGAAAGTTGGTTTCATTTTTCTTGAATTGTAATGAATTGATCAAATAAATCATACAAAGAATTTCATGAAGAAAGGGTGTATAAATAGGAACGAAACCTAGCAGGAAGAAAAGTTTTCCAATAAAAGAAGCCTCACTGAACATGGGGTTTTATTAGCAGCTTTCCATGGGTTTTACTGGAAAAAAAAAAGTGTTCAAAATGTAACTATTACTTTACATTTCATTTTCACATCAAACCCCACCAAAACAGATATTTCCCTGCTTGTTGCTGATATAAGTAGTCCAGAGAACTTGGCAAACCCTACAAATGTGCAGCAGGATGGAGCCAGCCAGCTTTGGGGTCACAGCTGAAAACACAGCCCTTCATGGAGCTACTGCTCAACAACTCACGTGCCGGAGTCGCTTTGAAGCAGGCTGGGACTGCAGCTGCTTGTGCCTGGGAACCCTCAGCCTCTGCAAACCTGGGAACAGAGGCAGGCAAGGGATTTGCTTCCTGAGCTGGACTCTCTATTTCTTGTAGAAATGTGTTGTGGGAAGGTGTTGAGCTCAGATTGTTCTTTTTCCTTCCCAAGACAAAGTGGACAAGGCTGGAAGCAAACTTCATGCCAGCCATAGAAACCCTGAATGGAGACATGTGCCAGAAGACTTGGTGACATTAGCGACTGGTTTCTGTAGGGGTTATATTTTCTTTGTCCTCATATTCTGATCACTTTTTTGCAAAACAAATCCATATAGTTTACATTTCATATGTGATTCTGCTTTAACTCCAGCACACAACACAGTCACCACTGGGTTTTTGCAGCTTTTAACACTCCAAGATCTTCTCTAGGTATGACAGCATAGTCTGATTAAGGTACATATGAGTACCTAAACACCCAACTAGTTTATTTATTAATTTCTCTCTTTGCAACTTTGTGCAGGGATTACAACATATTATGAAACTTGAGAGAAAATCCAATATGTAAAAATGAATTTCACAGGCTTGTAGAGATAGGCTCTCACATATGTATACTTCTGTTTATCAAATCAGAGAAGGCAATATTTTCAACAGGCAGTTGGGCAAGTTTTACAGTCTGAATACCAGAAGGACACCTTGAATGAGATTCTTTGAGCCAGGAAAATCAATAATAAAACCTGCAGGTTAAATGATCCAACAGATCCAACTCAGAATGTTCAGGAAGTGACTAAAACAGGTGCTCTGGTATGACCACATTATCCTATTTTTCATATGAATGAAGTGGCTCAATGTTACATTCAGAAAATAATTCACAATAAATGGGGGAAAAAAAGTGTACTTCTTCCATCCCTCCAAAAAAAGTTTTTGTTTCTATGGGTTCTTATAACAGAAATTTTCAATCCTTTGCAATGTTATATTATGAAGCAGATGAGATTCATCATTTACCCTGATAGTTTACATTTGCTTGCAGTGAGAAGAAGCAACCTTCCCTTAGATATGTTCACAAATTCTCCAGCAGAGAAAAAAAAAAAAAAGGCAAAATGAAAGTACATATTGCATTTCATCTCCAGAAGCAATTTGAAACAAATGAAAGTACAAGACTATGTTGCTATAGTTCTAATTTTAAAGCTAGAATTATACCTTAAATACAGCTGCACTTACAGAAATTATAGAATGCATCGTTATATTCTAAAGAAACAAGATTATTGAACATGTTAATGTTACATTAAGAGAATGTTTAATCTTTTAAAAGAGAGAAAAGCCATCTTTGAAGGTTAAAATCAGTGTGTAAATAATTGTAGTTTCTCTTATTTTTTAATAAAAGTAAAATAATAAGATAATTGTTTGTTATTATTTTTCAGCTTTGCAATTTCTGAGCCTCCTTCTCAAATGTCCTATTAGCACCATCACCAATAACAATTACAATGCTTGTTTTAAAAACAAAGCTAGACGTTTCCTATGATCATAATTTCCAAAATAGTATTAGAAGTCTGTGACACGAAAAAAAATCACAAACCTAGAATATTATTGTTCACTTCTGGACATTGCTGCCTACAGGAAATCTGTCTGCTTACTAGCAACTCAGTAGTTGCAACTTGATGACTTTGCAAGGGTTCAGGGCCTTTCTCCACAGGATACCAGAAAGGTGATAGACACACACCAGTGCTAGCAATATGTCAGAAAAAAAACACTTGACTGAAGAATCAGAGATTCAGACAAGTTGTTCATCATCGCCAGTATAAAAAAAAATTAAACTGTCCCGATTTTCAACTTTTTCAACTTTTCCTTTAACATAGGTATGCACTGATGCATTGATCAACACCAGAAAAAAAAAAAAAGTGAAAGTAAAGAGGACTGGAAGACTTTATTGCCCCAGTGACTGAGAAAAGTGGAGAAAACAATACCAAAGGCACAACCCCTGCCTGCACACCTACACAAGTTCATCCATGAGGATGGGAATTTCAAAAGACAAATGGGTTTCATGTCCTAGTGTGGGAAAACATTCCCTGAGAGACTGTGAAGGTGGCCAATCTGACCATTTCCTGGAGTGGACAGAACTGACAAACCAGTGAACACCAGAAACTGACAATTACCTCAAGATTCAGAAGCTCCTGTTTTAAAAGATGTTTTGTAGCATAGATAGTGATTTATTGTATTAGGTAGATAGTTATTCCCCTGTGTCTGTATGTTTTTGGTGGTGGTTACCCAATAACCAGTTTATGTATCCCCTATTCTTTTACTGGCTGAGCTGTGATGCCAAACCCACCATCATCATGTGAAGCTAGCCACACCCCATCTGTATTCCCCTCCTTCCCTCTTAGCCCTTCCCCTACTTGCCACGATCTGCCCCCAACTCCACCCCTAACTCCTCCCACTTTCCAAGCTTCTCCCTGAGACCTATATCCGTCCCATGCTCCCTGAATAAAGCAATTGCAGTTCTAGCTTTCTCCCCACAT